>CACVCL010029259.1:0-76717 GCA_902729485.2 Mus minutoides | reverse complement strand
AAGGTCAACGCTTATACCCTTTTCCAGCTACCTGTCATTGAAAGTCATTTTCAAGTGAGCCCAATGATGAGAGCAATAATGAGAACCTAATTATAGAATGAGGCTCTGGAGTCACTGAGCCACCATCAAGAGTTCTGAGCCATTGGGTACCCTTTTCTTTTCATGGGCTAGAGAGTCCACTCTGAGAGATGCAAGCTAGTAGACAGGGGACTGGTGAGTCTTCGATCTGCTGAGCATTCAGCATTCAAGCTTACAAGTTGAAGCTTCAGTGAGAGAAAAATGTGACACTTTCTTTACCTTCAGTATCAGGGCTTATTTCAGGGAAATGTTCTGAGAGGAGCTGACCATGGAACAGAGTTCCAAGTCCCATCCAAAGGATTTGACTCCATTTGCATGAAAGTACAGCCAAAGACAAGCCTCAGCTTGCCCTCAACCATGATGATAGGCAACAGATAGGAGACATTTCGTCATGGAGGCACAAGCTAAACTGTAGGCCAGGCAAGTTGGTACGAAAGAAACTTGGAGGGACAAATGGGATATGTCCAAGTCACTGTCCTGCACTAGTGTGAAAGTCCCGTTTTCCATGTGGAATCTACTGACTTTTGGTGCCTTTGGTGAAAGTCTTCACTCTTCCCTAAATCTGCTGGGATATTCCTCCAGAGGAGAAGGCAGGAGCCTCTCAGTACAGCTGGGTGGGTTTGAAGTACAGGGTCCTGATGTAGGCTGTGCTCATTACCAATGGATACAGATGGCAGTCCTTGGTGCTTATTCCATTTGTGGATACTGACTGTTACGTTTACAGCTCAGCTGTGCTAGTGGACTGAAGCAAGCTGTTGAGAGTCCAACATAAACATCTGGACATGGCATTCAAGACACTAGGAAGCTAACAAGTTAATTGTTTTGTGGTATCTAGATTAACAAGGAGGTCCATCGGGAATACAACAGACAGAAGCTTCTTGGAAGATCCAGTGGCAACCAATGGGAAAAAGAGCAGTTCCTTATTATTTTCATTGTGATTTTTTTTCTATGACACCATACAGCCATCTGAAGTCTGAAAATGAAAGAATTGAACAAGAGAATTTAGAATCTAACTATCTAACCAAACACTGTGTGGTGGTTTGACTAGAAATGGCCCCCATATGCTCATACAGAGAGGCGTTATAGGAGGTGTAGCCTTGTTGGAGTTGGTGTAGTCTTTTTGGAGTCTTTACTTAGGGTGGGCTTTGAGGTTTCAAAAGCTTAAGCCTGGGCTTAGTAACTCACTCTCTTTCCTTCTGCCTATAGATCAAGATGTAGAAATCTCAGCTCCTCCTGCACTATGCCTGCCTGGATGCTGACATGCTTTCTACCGAGAGGATAATGGACTAGACCTTTGAACTGTAAGCCAACCCCAATTAAATGTATTTCTTTATAAGAGTTACTGTTGTCATGGTGTCTCTTCATAGCACTAAAATCCAAAAAGCAAGAGAGCATTTAGCCTCTGCATTTTCTTTTGTGGTACTTGTTTGTTTGGGGATGTTGATTCAAACAGTGTAGGGCAAACAAGTTGATAAACATTTTATATAAACTTCCTCTTGATTCCTTGCTTTGATGGAATTCAGTCACAATGCATTGTCTTTAAAATGTGCACATCTGCCTCCAATGTGTGTCTCATGTTCATGTTCTTTTATTAAGATGATCTTGCAAGGCTAATGAAATGTTTATAGTTAAATCATTATGTCTGTCAACCAAGCATAGTATCTGTCAATCATGTATCTGGATTAAAATGGAAGAGTGAGAAAAGTTAAATTGACTTGACTGATATATCATGTGGAAAATCTATTTGTGGAATACATTACAATGTATGTGTTTTATGAAGGTTTAGGACAGAAGAACATTTGTCCTCTTGTAAGAGCTGTTGGTTGCTGAACTCATTCCTGTTCTCTTTAGGGTTATATAGGGATGTGACATCTTACTCTCATGTTTATAACATTTTGATTAAAACTATTAATGTATCTTTATTACAAAAGAATTGTATTATTATATTCGAAAGCTTTACTGTGAGCAATATTCTCACTTGATTAAGTCACACCAATCCTTAGATTGTCATTTTTGATATCTTCAAGACGGAGCATGGATTCTCTATCCCTGCACTTCTCACCGCCATCTTTTACATGACCACATGTGTGACTTTTATCAAGCCAAAATCATCTAGATCATTCACATTTCTTCAGGAACTCCACACAATCGACAGTTTGTGGTTCAGATCCAAACTCTGGCCTGAGGATAACTTGTTTCCTAGAACTTGCCCGTTTTGAGGTTTCATCTCCTCTTCAAGGACAAGCACTACAGCAGTCCTGTTGCAAAGGTCAGCATTTGCTAACATGATCATCCTCTTGTTCTATGTCACTGGTTCTTTAATACGGTCCCTCACATTGTAGTGGCACCCAACCATAAAATTAATTTCATTGCTACTTCATAAATGTAATTTTGCTAACATTAGGAACTGTAATGTAAATATCTGATGTTTCTGATGGTCCTAAGTGATCCCTGTGAAAGGGTCATTTGACCCCAAAGGGGTTGCAACTCACAGGTTGAGAACCACTGCTCTATGTGAATATTTGCAAATAACATATACTTGCTTTCAATATCCCACTTCAAAATCTCTTTCTCATGCACCTATATGAACTTACATAGTCTCTGTTTATTTGCTTTCTTAAACTTATATGTATGTATTTCCATTTTGACACATCCCATTATATAGACTGTGTTCCTACTTCTCAACTAAAGTCTAAGTCCTTTCCAGGACATAAACAGCATTTCATCATCTGGATTTCAAATTATGTAGACAATAGTGGCTTATTTGTTAGGTTACATAAAATAACTATAGTTAAGAAATAAGATTCTATTAAAAAATTCCAAGCACTGAGCTGAGCATGAGATATCTATATTACTGAACTTAAAAAGCCAATAGAGGAGACAGAAAGGATTGTTTAAAAATATATTCAATTGTCCCAAATATATATAGGAGTATAAGGACAAAAGGAATAAAGCAACACAAAGAGCTATAATAACAGAATTAACTACACAGTCAGGACCAAAAGGCAATGAATTTGTGAACATACTCTAGTGTTAAGTTCACTATACCTACCACTTTCATACAGTTTCATACAGAATCCTCTGCCTAAGGAATAGTGCCACCCAGGGTGGGTAGCTCCTAATTTCTCAATTTCTATATCAAGATAATGTTCTACAAATGTGTCCACAGGGTCAACTCCCTTCCCAAATGATTCTAGATTATGTCAAGTTGACATTTAACACTAAATATAGCAGGCCAGCACTATTCTCTCTCTCTCTCTCTCTCTCCATATATATATATATATATATATATATATATATATATATATATATATATATATTTTTTTTTTTTTTTTTTCCTGCAGAAAATGTTTCATCAAACTAATGGCCTTTCCAAAGGAAAACCAAAACAATAACCGACAGGACATCTGAATTTTACTCTGAATAAGTGGTAAGTAATATGGGGGGCGGTGAGCATGAGGGACTGTGTATGGGGATATGTGTTTAGGGAGATGGTATGCGTGTGAGGGGTTCTATGTGTGTGTCGGCTTCTTTGTGGGTATCTTGCCTGTGGGTGTATATGTGGACACCAGAGATCAGCCTCAAATATCTTCCAAATTTCTCTTCATATGTTTAGATTTATTTAGTTATGTATTCATTCATTTATATGTATGTGTCTATAGATCTTGACTGTGAGTGAATTATGACTAACTGTGTCAGGTGTCTGCTGCCTTAACCCTCCCCACAATAATGGTCTGGAGTTTGGAACTGTGAGCTAAAGAAATCTGCTCTCTCTTAAATTGCTTTTGTAAGGGAATTTTTCCAGAGCAACAGGAAAGAACTGAGAAGCAGGACTGGGAGTTGGGAGGTAAAATGAGTTCTTTTTTTTTTTTTTTTTTTAGTTTTTCGAGACAGGGTTTCTCTGTATAGTCCTGGCTGTCCTGGAACTCACTTTGTAGACCAGGCTGGCCTCGAACTCAGAAATCCGCCTGCCTCTGCCTCCCAAGTGCTGGGATTAAAGGCGTGCGCCACCACGCCCGGCTGGTATGGAGGTAAAATGAGTTCTTATGTGTGAAGTGTCTCTGAGTCTCCGTTAACAAAACAGACTTCAGCATGAAATAATCAAAGCTCAGAATAAGAATTTGCTGCAACATCTGTAGGTGGAGCACTGTTCCAAGGATGTCTCAGTTAGGGTTTCATTGGTGTGAAGAGACACTATAGCCACGGCAACTTTTATAAAGGCAAGCATTTAATTGGGGCTGGCTCACAGTTTTAGAGTTTCAGTTCATTATCATCATGGTGGGAAGCACTACAGTGTCTAAGCAGACACTGTACTAGAAAAGGAGCCGAGGGTTCGACATCTTGGTTTGAAGGCAGGAGACACTTTTCCACAGTGGGTGAAGCTTGAGCACTGGGATCCCTGAAAGCCCACCCACACAGTGGCACACTTACTCCAACAAGGCCACGCCCACTAATAGTGCTACTTCCCAAGGTCCAAGCATAGTCAAACAGTCACACAAGGTATCTCACTGTTCCTGATAGAAATAGGGTGTTTGTCTCTAATTTCTCTTAATATTATGTTATCAAATGCCTGTCATGTCTGAGTATTCTTTGAGAGTTCTAAAGTCTTTTCATAATCATCATATTGGTGATGTTCAGTTTCAATATGAAATTTGTCACTTTGAGGGATGGATAGATGGCTTAGTGGCTAAGCTTCTCTTCTACTGGACCTCAACTCAGTGCGTAGCTGAGTCCCATATTGGGTGTCCTACACCTCTGGGTAACTCCAGTTCCAGGGGATCCCACATGCCCTTCTGTTACTCACAGACACCTGTTCACATATGGGAGACACACACAAACACATGTACACACAATACACATGAAACGAACTAGATAAATAAATAAATAAATAAATAAATAAATAAATGCAAAGATTTATTTTTATTCTTTTCACTGTGAGGCAGCTATGGGGTATATACTTGTAATATGAACACTTGGGACTCTGAAGCAAGAGGATAATTCATAATTTCAAGGTCATTCTGTTCTACAGAGCAAGACTGTCTCAAAAGGCCAAAAGTAGCTGGGCATGGCAGTGCGTAGTTTTAATACCAGTACTTGGGAAGCAGAAGTATTGCAGGTCTCTTTGAGTTATAGGCCAGCCTAGTCTACACAAGTGAATTCCAGACCAGCCAGAGCTACATAATGAGACCCTGTCTCAAAACAAAAGAAGTCAAGGTTTTTGAAAAGCAACCACTTTAGTGCTTAAAGTTCCAAGATCTGTGACATCATTTTCCCCAATCCCAGAATTCCAGCTCACCCTTTAACATCCACAAACACAGACAACACGACCTTGTGACCAAATACCTAGACTGTAGAGAAATAGTTGATTCCTAACTTTGTAGCTATCAATGTGCCCTTCTGCCTACTACTCCCTGGAGTATCAGTTCTATATGTAACACAGTGGGTGACTGGGACAGTGCTCTGGACAGTGGCAGAATCCATAGGGAGCACAGGTGTGAGGTTTTCTGCTATGAGCGAAGGTGCGCGGTAGTGGGAACCTAAGCACCCTCAGTCACAGACAGAACGTTGCATGGGAGAACTTTGAACATTTTCTAAATGAAAAACAAGCAGAATTCATTCTTACACCCTGCACCCTTGCAGACATCAACTGCTTCTCTTTCGCTGGAGTTGGGAGGCATATTCATCTCTCTAGGAAAGAGACTGGGAGACAGAAAGGCCCTCTATGCACATGCTCTCTCAACTACTCACACTGCTTTATACATCCCTGTGCCTGAAATGCATGGAATGTGTGAATGTGTATGTGTGTGTGTGGGGGGGGGTATAGTATATTGTATACATGTGTGGGTGGGTGCATTGGGGTGTTTGTGTGTGTGTGTGTGTGTGTGTGTGTGTGTTTTGAGACAAGGTTTTCACATGTCTAGAGGTTACCAGGACTGCTAGTCAATGTGCCTCAGTTTCTTCCAGTTCTGGGAGTATAAACACACACCAGTATACCTGGCTTTAGGGATTAAATCCACGCTCTCATGCTCTCCCTGGCTTTGGGGATTAAATCCACACTCTCCTGCTTTCATGGGGCTTGCGGAATGTCTCGGTGGGTAAGAGTGTCTTCGGCACAAACATGGAGAACTGAATCTGAATCTCCAGCCCACATAATAAATACCTTGGTTTGGCTGCCTGCATGTCTCTAACCCCAGTGCTGTGGGGAGCAGAGGCAGGGGGATTGCCAGGTTTGCTTGCTACTAGCCTAGCTCCTGGTTCAGTGAGACCCTGCCTCAAGAAAATAAAACAGAATATGATAGAGTAAAGCACTTGACATTGTCTTGTGGTCTTTGCACTTGGGCACACAAGCGTGTGCACTCAAATACACAATAATATGCCATACACACATACACCATCCACCCCACAGACACAAATACACACACACACACACACACACACACACACACACACACATGCTCACACATACACCAGTAATAATACTAGCTATTGAAAATTATTGTCACAATTTAAAATGTACAAACAATTTGAAAAGCCATTGCAAAGAACTAGAATGCTCAAAACAGCTATGAAAATGAATAATAAAGTTACTTAAAGCAGGAAGGCCAGCCAGCTTCCAGACTCTGCAGCTGCAGTAATTAAGCTGCAGTGAACTACTGGGTGTGGTGGCATCTTCTCCTTCATACATTGCTTCATGCAGAGGTGAAGATGGCTCCCCGTGTCTCCAGTCATTCAGACACACCCCTCTGAGCTAATGCCAGCAATGACAGTGAAATAACTTGTGTGTCCAGAAGGCAGTGATGTATTTTGCTGTCTGCAGATGTTCCAGGCTCTGATACAGTAAGTATCCTTGAGTCCTGGGATTAGTGCACGTAAGGCTATGCTGCTCTGGCTTGCATGCTATGGGCACCTTCCTGACATTTCTTTTAAATGAAACTGTAACAAGAATCACGTTGTCTTGCTGGATGCACCACAGAATCTGAGAAAGACAAAGCTATTCTGTCCCTTCTCATTTTTCATTAAGTCCCCTGGTACCTGTGTCCTTATCCATTCAGGTATTCAGTTTGGAAACAGGATCTCATGTAGCCCAAGCTAGTCTCAAGATCATCATGTATCAGAGACTGGCTTCGAACTTTTCAATAGCTGGGATTACAGGCATGTTCCATGCCCAGCAGCCCTTGGTAAACATCTCTGAATCTCTCTACTAAGCAAAAATCAGAGCAAAAATAAGTACTCAGGCGCATTTCTTCTTTTTCTCCTTTCTACCTTCTTGTGATTTTTATTTTTCTTCTGAAAAATACCCTCTCTGGACCTTGTTGCTGCTGCTGCTGCTGTTGGTGGTAGTGGTGGTGGTGATGGTGGTGGTTGGTAGTGGTGGTAGTGGTGATAGTGTTGTTGTTGGTGGTGGTGGTGGTGGTGATGATGGTGGTGATGATGATGGTGGTATTCATGGTGGTAGTAATGGTTCCCTCCTCCAAACTGTAAGTCCCCAATCTGCCTTCTGAATCCAAAAGTGCAACTAGCACTGCTCAGATGACTCAGGATAATCCTTGTCTTGCGGACATCCTATCCTCATTCCATGAGGACTTAGCGCTCACTGAAGAGTTTGATGGTGTCAGAGACTATCTCTGAATAATGAGATTTCCCAATGTAGACTCTTCATCTGTAGACGGGGTGCAGACCATGCAGAGCAGAAGCCTGTAGCTGATGCTGAGGAAGGGGCTGTAACACACAGATGCTCTATGATCTACACAGAGAGAGTTACCTTGCTGGTTGTGGCCTTCTGTCTCCTGAACAAAGAGGAGGGTGAGATTGCGTTTTACCTCTTGCTAACAATAGTTGTGCCCCCATTGGGCTCAGTGACCCAAGCCCTTGTCACTGAAATGAGATGACAAAGGAGCAGAAACTGGTGGCTTTTCCTGGAGGTGTGCAGAAAGTCAAGATCCACATTCATCTCTGCGTGACAGGACATGCAAATTAAAAATTAGAGCTGGCTTGTTCTCCACAAAACCCAGGTCGGCTCTGCACTCATCAGCAAAAACAGCTTCTATTTATATAAAAGGGCACAGTGGGGATCATCGCCATTATATCTACTGTCTTACTTCAAGCTTCTCTGGAAACAAAGGGCTGAGACCACATTGTTCAGAAAGTTCACTGAGGAAATAAAAGCCGCACCGGGTTGCCATCACAAGCTACTACAGACTGGGCAGTTTAAACAACAGAAACTTAATGTCACACGGTCCTGGAAACTGGAAGTCCAAGTTCAGAGCATCAGACAGTTTGATTTCTTCTTTCCTGGGCTTACAGATGACCATCTTTGCACCCAGCCATCACCAGGTCTTTGTGTCATATTACCAAGTGCCTGAGAAACCTTTGAGTCAAAAAATCAGTAGCTTGTTTATATAAGCTCCCATTCTGAAGTACAGGGGACAATGGTTTCAGCATAAGAAGTCATAAATCAGTCAAATCTCATGGTGGTAATCTGGGAGAACAAGGAAGAGATGTCAGCCCATATAGAGTGTATGATTATAGCAGGGCACAGAGGAGCACACCATTGTTTCAGCACTTGGGAGGTGACAATAGGAATATCAAGATTTCAAAGTTGCCCTCAGATCCATAGGAAGTATGAGGCCAGAACCAGCATGAGCAGAGATGCACACAAGAAATTCTGTCTCAAAAAAGGCTGGAGGCAAGTTCTGACACCGGAGTTGTTGTCCTCTGACCTGACCCACACAAACACACTGGGGTTTGTTAGCGTCTGCTTCATACATGTGAGGAGACACACACACACACACACACACACACACACACACACACACACACACACACACACACACACACATACATATATACATATATATACATATATGTGTGTGTGTCTCCTCACATATATATACATATATATCTGTGTGTGTATATACATATATATATGTACATATGTATGTGTGTGTACATATATATGCAGAGAGAGAGAGGAGAGAGAGAGAGAGAGAGAGAGAGAGAGAGAGAGAGAGAGAAGCATACATGTTACCATACTATTGCCACCATACTATCACTTGGGAGAATATTCTCTCTGCTTCAACTGGCTGATGCCACCCACTCTTGCTGATCTGCCCCTCTCAGTCACTCCTCTTCTATCTTTTTCTAAATTATTTTTTACCCAACCTCTAACACTTAGCATATGTCATTTCTCAGCAGCACTTGGCTGCACTATCTTACCTTCAGGCAATCTCATCCCCCAAGGCAAACAAAGCAAGGTCATCTTATAGATATGCATACAGAGCATGTATTTGTTCTCTCTCTCTCTCTCTCTCTCTCTCTCTCTCTCTCTCTCACACACACACACACACACACACACTCACGCACGCACGCACGCACACACAACACACACACACACACACACACACACACACACACACACCCTGTAAGGACATCTTACATTTACCATGTCTATAATATTTATTTTTAATTTTTGTATTAGATATTTTCTTAATTTACATTTCAAATGCTATCCTGAAAGTTCCCTATACCCTCCCCCAGCCCTGCTCCCCTACCCATCCACTCCTACTTCTTGGCCCTGGCATTCCCCTGTATTGGGGCATATAAAGTTTGCAAGACCAAGGGGTCTCTCTTCCCAATGATGGCTGACTAGGCTATGTTCTACTACATATGCAGCTAGAGACAAGAGCTCTGGGGGTACTGATTAGTTCATATTGTTGTTCCAGCTATAGGGTTGCAGACCCCTTCAGGTCGTCTACCTCTCCTGTGGAAATGTTTCCTTCCCTGTTTTCCCATGCTCCTGAGTGACAATTTGGAAGCCCATTCTTCCGTTTGGTCAAATTTCTGATCCTTCATTCCATTTTTAATGTCTTTCTTTCTCTCAAACCTTGTGAAAATCCAGCAGCAAACCCAGTTGTCTCAGCTTTAAAGAATCCATCCCTTCTCCTTCCTGTCACCATAGTTTCCTGGGCCATTAGAACCTCCTATTTAGATTATGGCACTAATACACACACACACACACACACACACACACACACACACACACACACACACACACACAGAGAGAGAGAGAGAGAGAGAGAGAGAGAGACCTAACCGGAACACATTCGACAGATGTACATAAACTATTTTCTAATTATTAATTAAAACATTTTATAATTTTCCATCCGTGAACACATATAATTGGTATTTTATTTATTCTTTGAAAAAATCTCTTGCTTGTATATCTTTATTATAACCACCCCTCTCTTCTATTCTACTTCCTTCTGTGCACTCAATACACTTCCCTGTCAGCTCCAGGTCCATTAAAATATTTTGAAGACATGTGAGTGTGAGTGTGTGTGTGTGTGTGTACGTATGTGTATATAATGTGCATGTATGTGTATGTGGGGGGTATGTGTACATGAGTACCATTTCTGGAGGAAACTAAGAGATCGCTTTGGTTTCAGTGGAGCTGGAATCAGATGTGTTTGTAAACAGCTCCTCATTGGTACTGTTTTTATGCAAGAGCACCAAGTGCTTAACTGCTGAGCCATCTCTCCAGCCCACAGTAGCTTCTTATCCATACTCCCTGCCTGTTCACCCTCTAGTCATCTATTCTTCCAAGGGACCCAGAATCATCTTCTCAATCTTAGGCCAGATCATGGCGCTCTTCCTCTGAGCTCCTCCAGTGTTTCCCCTGGGACTCAGAGAAACAGCAGATACCAGGGCAATCACCAGGTGCCACTCAGCCTGGCTGCTTGTGTCTGCAACCCCCACTCTTTTCTTCTTCCCTTCTCTTCCTCCTCTCCCTCCACCCTTTGTCTGTTCTTGACTAGTTCAAGTGTACCCACTTCTCTGCCCACTCATGTTTTCTTTTCCAAAAAGTCACCTTGTCCCTCACTCTCGTGTGACCGCATCCCATTCTCCCCCAATGTCTCAACAGTCTTTAAGGTCTTCCAAGCCAACTTCTATGAAGTGCCCCATCACTCTACCTCCCATTCCCTACTCGTTCTACTTCGCAAGCATCCCTCCACCACACTGTGTATTCTGACTCTTATTTCTTTACAGTCAGATCTTCTTCATTATCTGTTGATCAGTAATTGTCTATTTTAATCACAGAATGGAGCCTCATAGAATCTTAGATGCTTAGTAAATGATGAACAGAGGCAGGGGAAGGAAGAGTCCCTTTGCTCTGGAGGTATGACCACTGACAGATTGCTCATGCCCCAATGACTTTTAGTAATCTGGGCAAGACCCTTAGCTATCCAGGCAAGACTAATTAGATTCAGTAGATTATCAAAACATTTGTCATGGTCCTGGAGCTGACAGGGAAGTGTATCGAGAGCACAGAAGGAAGTGGGACGGAAGAGAGGAGGTGGTTATTAATAAGGTATATTATACACATGCAAGAGATTTTCAAAGAATAAATAAAATATTGATTTTATGTGAGCATGGGTGGAAAATTTTAAAATGTTTCAATTATAAATTATAAAATATTTTATGTACATCTGTCGAATGTGTTCCAGTTAGGCCTTTAAATACCCCTCAAATGCTGTATCTATAGCTTTTATCCCCAAAGTTGAAGCTTAATAAATGTTGGTGTTGGGAGATGCAGGCGAGTCATTAATAAACCCACCCTGCACTGAGGGAAAGGGTCTTTCTTTCCTCAGCAGCATGGCCCTGCAGTCAGGCAGATGGCTCGTACTTCCTGCTGGGTATTTTCTTTGACAGGATACCACAACACAGATTAGTGTTTATTTTTCTTCAGTAACATATGTGAAAAACAATCCAAGGATTGTCAATACTGGCCACTGCTGTTCAGCAGCCTTGCCTTTGACAGAACTGGTGTTTGCTTTTATCCTTTAATTTTAAGACAGAATCCCATGTGGTCCTCAAATACAATATGTAGTTGAGGCTGGCCTTGAACTTCTGATCCTCCTTCCTCCAGAATGTGGAAACTGCAGGCATTATTGCCCTTTTGTGTGGGGCTAAGGATCAAAGCCAGGACCATTTTCATGTTAGGCAAGAACTCTACCAGCTGAAATACATCACCAACCTTGACTGGATTGTTTATACCCGTTTTAAATATTATCTTATTCTTGTTTTAACCATAAACCTATCCCCTTTCTGCTTCTGAAGAGTAGAAGGGCACAGAGGACATAGCAGATAGTTCCTCCTTTGGGGTGAACAGCACCTCAGTCAGTCAGCCTGGGCTGGTGCGACCAACCAGACATGCCTTTAGTGGGTTCTGAACTTGCAGCTTTTACACCTCCGAGAGCCAACTGAGCAGAGAGTGGCAGACTATAGTCCTTTCTGCAGGTCAGCTACCCCTACCCTAGCTTGCAAAGGAGCACTTACTCCATTGTTGATCTTGCTCTGCTGCCTGGGATGAGAAATCACCTTTCTATGGAGCATGGAGCCTACTTTGCTGAGCAATGTTCTCATTTCCTTTCTCAAGAGAAGAAAGTATGTTTCGAGCTGCGCTAGGCACCAGATTGCTTTGTTCTTCAATTATAAAGAAAAAAATTCTATTTGAAATCTGTGCTTTGGCATTAGGGTGTAATAAAATAACTCTAATTAGGATTGTGAAAAATCCCATATGATGCTTTGGGAGAAGAAGTAGTTGTTGAATAGGAGGCTCCTGAAGGGTCAGCCCCAATGCTTTCATTTAGACTCAGAACCAAAATGACTTCCTTTTAGTATTGATAGAAAAACAGAAATGGCTGTAGTTGAAACACCTTTGTGCTGAAAGTCCACACAAGCCAGAATCTAGAGACAGCTCTAACACTAAGCAAGCTATATGAGCCAGCTCTTATAATCATGGACCTCATTTTGAGTCACAATTTTTTCAAGTGACTAATTCTAAAATTTTGAGTAAGTCTCTTTACCTGGAAGGTCTCTGCTTCCCCAGTTTTCCAAAGACCAGCACCTGAAGCTCATGAAGTGTAAAGAATGAGGCCACCATTTAGAAATCCAAAACCAAGGGTATAGTTAGAGAGACAATGACTCACTACTCAGTAGCTCTTGCACCTTTGTTATATTAAGTTATTTGATTCTAAACCTTCATACACCCTTCATTTTTAATAGCATATTATTCCTCTCTGGTTTATCTATCCAGCCCAAGTTAATCTTTGGCTTTGCAATATTGGCAGAACATTCTTGTATATAGCTTCATTCAACAACAACATATGATGGATAACATGTGTTTCTATACAGATGAGACCACTAAAATCTTTCCCAAACTCTCTGGGTTTGCAATTAAAGAAAGACCACACAAAATGAGCTATGAAAGAGGGTGAAGTTCATTCATTGCTGTACTCATTCATTCATTCCATAAGTACATGGACAAGCCAACTTTGTGATATTGCACTAAATGTAAATGGAAGCAGCATGGATTTCTATGCTCTGGTTGCATGTGGGATGGTAAAGCAGACCATTGAACATCACGTCTTAATCTGATCATCTGTTTATTGACAGCATCCCTCCTAAGCAGGACTCTGAAATCTTGTCCGTGTGCACTTTTCCCACCACTGCTTAGGTGAATGGAGACTTTAGATAACAGCCATTCACCAAAGAGATGCAACTTGAAAGGTGGTTAGAGGATACTGAGCATTTTGCTATAAGTAACCTCATCTATCTTTCCCAGTATTTCTGAGCCTCTATATCTTGTATGTCCCCTGTAGATGAGAAGTGGAATAGGGGGACTTGCTTAAGACATGATAAGCAATGCATCTAATGGAAGGTATGTATGCTCAGTCTTCTGTCTTTGAATCCAAAGATCTGAGAAGTCTGATGACCTTGACTGGAGACCTAGCCATATAGAAGAGTTAACCAACTAGGCACATTCCAAACCTCTGCTCCCCACTACAGGGCTTAGGGAGCAAGAGGATAAAAGTTTTAAGAGAAGTAGAGTAGAAATGTCCTTCATATACACCGTTTATCAGAAGACCCAACTATTAACATAGTAGGATCTGGAGTATAGTTTATACCCAGACAAGATAAAGAAAGTTATCTTCTTTCAAGTCTTTCAGGAGGAGGTAGAGATGGGAAAGCATTGTTCCACATTAGATAGATAAATTCCCTTTATATTAGTAAGTTAGTTGAGAGGCCCTATGTACTGTGTCATCTGGGGGAAGGTGCCTGTACCAAGCAGAACACATTCAGCAAGTAGCTTGGCAACTCCAGAGAACAATGTGGATGTTTTTGTTCACCTGTGTGATGCCCTGTGGCCAGGATGTCATTCATCCCTAAGCAGCACAGAGTCTGAGTGTGCTCTGTCCTGTATATAGCCCTCTCTGCTTAGGACTTGATTACCTGGGAGCCTGGTTCCCTACCTATGAGACATGACATTCACATAATGTCACATCCCCCATCTTCTATGGGGCTCTACAACACATGAATGTCTTTCAGGAACCAATACCTTCATTTTGGGTCTGCAGTACATCATTGCCTCAGCCTCGGATCAAAAACCATGTCTGGAAAAGAGTCAGTTCTATGTTCAGAAAACAATAATTCTCTAAGGCTTTGATGAAGGAGCAAGGCCTAAATCCCCATAGCTTTACATGGCCTAACTAGAATTCTCTGTAATTCAGAGTATATAATATTCTCTTCTACCCTTGTTTTGAACTTATTCTTCTAGGCAAACTTCTCATCACTAACAAATAACTGGGGAGACATAGGAGGGAAGTTTATTTTGGTGCACATTTTTATAGGGGCCAGTCTGCAAAGGCCAGCTCCGTTGTTTCTGGGCTGTGCTGAAACAGACGGTTGGGGATTTGCTCACTTGGTGGGAACCATAGAATAGCATGGGACAGGAGAGAGCACTGGCCAGGTGGAACCTTCAGTCTCTGCTTTGTTTCCTCCAGCTAAGCTTTACTCCTTAAAGTTTCCAAATAACACTGGCAGCTCAGGGCCAAGCCCTCAGATAGGAAGTCTATGAGGGACATGTCAATTTTAAATCATAGCACATTCTTTTTTTGCCCAATTGACATAGAAATATCTCTGAGCCTTTTCATGATATATGAGTTCTAACAGTTCAGATAAGTCATCAGTACTGGGTCCTCCCCTAACAACATACATATTTGCATTATCCTCTGCCTAGGAACATGTTCCCAAAGTGCCCTAGACATATTCTGTCACCATCGGCTTATCTGCTCACTACTACTAAGTGACTAAGAGTTTTAGCAAAGGCCTTCCTGAGGGACCAGATCGGGTGGAAACAAGGCCTTCCTGAGGGACCAGATCGGGTGGAAACAAGGCCTTCCTGAGGGACCAGATCGGGTGGAAACAAGGCCTTCCTGAGGGACCAGATCGGGTGGAAACAAGGCCTTCCTGAGGGACCAGATCGGGTGGAAACACGAGGAGGAGCTACTGTTCGGTTCTTGTTGAAGCTCCCTTGAGCCACACTTTTGGCACTGTCTCTTTCTGAGACTTCTCCCACTATTTAGTACAGCACACAGTTACCCAGAGACCTCAGCTCTTGTCTACAGGTAGGACTCCTCAGCCTTTGTGTCTGTATTCCACTTCTCCACAGACCTACATTCCTTTCTTTCCTAGTATGTACTGAAGTTGGAGCACAGCAGAATCCAGCGGGCAGTGCTGGGTGCCTCATCCCCTCCCTCGGTGTGTATCCAGTGGGCTCAGCTATATGAGGCCTCCTGATTGTCAGGGTTCGCAGTGGCAGCCTTGCTGAGGAGTGTTACCAAGACAACCTGGTTCTTTAGCAACTAAATCTCCAACTCAATGATGGGATGATACAATATCCTCTATTAGTTTACTTTTATATAAGTCATAGCCCTATGTCTCAACAGGGAATTTAGCTAATATCCTCAATATACATGCAGATAGCCCTTTCTCTGATCCTTGAGGAAGATATCTTGGTTCTCACAGTGATCTTACTGTCTCCTATCATTACATCTGTCTGGAATGCAGATGCTTGGGAATCTACTTCTACACAGATCTGGGTCCTGGGCCTTAACCCTAGATGGTCCTTAATCTTGCATCTAGGTGTGATCTTGAAGCAGCTAGGAGGCACAGTCTTGGGAAGCATTTTCAGGATGAAATGAGGTGAGAAGACCCTGCCCAGAGCTGGCGGGACCTTTGGGAAGATGCACTAGGTGTAAAAAGGTCAAAGGGTTCCTGTGAGTTCCTTTCTGCCTTTGCCTCCAGTTGATGAGAACACCTCTCCTGTCACTGATGCTACTGTCGCCATCTTTCTTTGCCACTGGATCCCAGGTTACCCAGTCTTTCAATATAGACTGAAGACTAGTGACTCGGCAGAGATCTTCTAGACCATTGATGCCACATTTGGACCACTGTGTCTTCTAAAATCTTGGACTAAGCAGCTATCAGGTTCTTAACCTTTCTAGCATGATGCCAGCCACTACTGAACTATCAGCCTATCATGGGAATCATTCTAACAAACGCCCTTTTATAAAGTCTATGCATTCTTTCAGCTCTGTCTCCTTGAAAGTCCAGCTTATTACACCTGCCTGCCACCCCCAGACACTGTGCAAGGAGGCTATGGGTGTGTGGGGGGGTACGGTACCCTCAAAGGCAGGTGGAGGTATAAATAAATTGCTATTTTCAGAGGTAGCCCAACAGTCACAGAATAGTATCCTGCCTTGTCCTTGAAGCCGAGGCAGGTGTGAGTGTTTGTGGGACCCCCATTAAAAACAAGAGAGAGTAAGAAGGAGTCAGGAGGATAGAGAGATGCACAGGAAGTAGAAGATTGAATTTGAAAGGGGTTTTTGTTTGTTCATTTGTTTGTTTGTTTGTTTTATGTGTGTGTGTGTGTGTGTGTGTGTGTGTGTGTGTGTGTGTGTGTGATGGGATTCCCGAGGTGTTATCAGCTAAGAAGGCAGGTCTATGAAGGTGCTTTCTTTGCCTCTCTGAGCTAGCAGGTTTTTACTGCACCATCTGGCTCCAGAATCTTCTTGGGTAAAATCAAACAATTGAGATTTCGTTTAAAAGAAACCACAAATGTGGTTCTCTCTGTGCCTTTCTGGGTTTTCTAGAAGCCAGTCCTCAGGTAGGCATTCTCATTAAAGTAATGTACTGAGAGAGTGGTCATAGGAGAGACACATAAAAAGAGACCATGACAGGATAGAAAAGATCTGAGCAAGGCCATGGTCTCCATGGAAGGCAAACCTCACCATGGTGGGCAGAGAGCCCTGGAGCCTGAACTCTGTACCCACTGGAGTCAGAGAAGAGACTGGGCATTTCTACCACTCTTCCAGCAATAATTGGCTCAAAGAGTGGGCATCCTGTGAAAGCAGATACCCCTGCATTTTAGACGAGGAGAAGTTCTCTGGAAGCCTCATTGATAGGTTTGACTACCGTGGCTGAGGGATGGACACCCCAGCACAAAGTGGATCCAAATGAAATACAGAATTTATCCATGAGATATAAACAAGAATGCACAAAGAGGTTGCTCATTATCCTATGAATCCTTCTGCCCTCACTGTGTAGAGAAACCAACTGTAACTGTCCAGAGGAAACCCTGAGTCCTGTTTGAAACCAGGAAACCAGGAGCTGGTTTCTCATCTCTTCCCTTCTGGGCTGGCTTCCTTCTTAGGCTCCCACCAATTCTCTGACCCTATGATCCCAACCTGAACTCTCATTTCAGAATCAGGTCTTGAGTTTTCTCCTCCAGGCTATGGCCGGTACCGTCCTTAAGCTTCTGACCTCCCAGAGTGGAGAGAGAGAGAGAGAAAGAGAGAGAGAGAGAGCGAGAGAGAGAGAGAGAGAGAGAGAGAGAGAGAGAGAGAGAGAGAGAAGCAGCCATAACTTCAGACTCCCCTAAACCAGATTCCAAGCCCAACAAGTAACATTGAAATGCCCATAGCCACTTTTGGAAGCCAGTTCCTCATCTGAAAGTTTAAGAGAAAAAAACTTCCCTTAACCTCACTGTTATACCTGGAAATTAGTATTTTACAGTCATTTATTTCATGGACACCAAATGAAAAGTATTGTTTTTACATTTTAAAAAAGGTAGCTATTTTTAGCTGGCAGAGGGAACAAGATGATATATGCTCCAGTTGTCAACTGTCTTTTAAAATGTATGTAGCACACTGGAACTCATAAATATTTAAAAGGACTAAATAATTATCTGAAACTCCCTGGTCCACTTTTAAAATGATCATTTCCATGGGGAGCTGAGAGCATTTGCTCTTTGTCAACTGTCCAGATGGGATTATCATATTTGAAAACTTATCTCCCATGATTATTACTGTTCCTGTTCAGGTTTGACCCAGTATAGATCCCCCAATTTTTCAGCTCCTCCACAGCTATATCCCACCTCCTTCACCCCCAACTCTCTTGCTCCCCAGCACACCTTTATCCCACTTTGTGGTATTCAATGCTACACATTTTCCAGGTTTGCCAAAACTGCTCCATCATAAACTCTCCCAGACAAAGGCTTTGTCCTGGGAACCCACTGAAGGTCATAAGCAGAGACAAAGGACATAAGTCATCAAGAATATCATCTAGGCAAAGACTGTGATGAGTACGTGGCATACCCTGAGAGCACACGCACACACATATGCACACACACATACACACACACACACACATGCACACACACATACACACACACATATGCACACACACACACACGCACACACATATGCACACACACACACACACACACACACACACACTAATACTTATGGATCCGACTGTGCAGCTTTGTATGTGTGCATGTGCATGCTTATGGTATGTGTGCCTGTGTATATGCATATTCACCTGTATTGGTGTGCCTGAGTTTATAGGTACATATACATGTGTATGTGTGCATACCTGTGTGTCTCAGGTTGATGTCACATGTATGAGGCAGAGTCTCTTGCTGAACTGGGAACTTGCCCTTTTGGCTGATGTAGCTAGCCAGCTTGCTCCAGAGACTCACTATCTCTGCCTCCTAACACAGGGATTACATGCTCGCTCGGCGTTTGACATGGGCTCTGGGGATACAAACTCCTGTGCTCATTCTTGCACAGCAAGCTCTTTACCCACTGATCCATCTCCTGAGCTGGCTCTGAAGTTGTAATGAACATATTAGAAAGAAGAGCTCAGAATCCCCCTCGTGTAGGTTGCCTGTGAGAATAAGGGATACTGAGAACGGAATTACTTAAAAGCAACATGCAATCCCTTCCACCCATGAGAAGCTCAGTAATTGGTAGTGATGGTGATTTTTATCTCACCCCTTTAAAGTAACATTCCATTCTACATTGTTTCAAAAATGTTCTTACATTATATAGTCTTCTCACTGTGAATATGGTGCACAATTTTTAAGTGGTACTTTTTTTGTGATTCTGTGTCAATACTATTAAAGTGAATGATATTGAAGCCTGGGTTACCAGTGTTCTTCAGGTCTGCAGAAATATAGAGAACTGCCAGCTATCATTGGACTTCAGAGCAGCAACTTATGAGGCCATTTTTGTTCTATATTGATCTCTGTCTTCTCCACTTGCATGTAAGTTCCTATGGTAGACAGGGTTTGCTTGTTGTAAAGACTCCCCCATACCCCCTGCCAAAGCGCTGTTTCCAAACCAATGTTTATTTATACACCAGGTAACTGAGCTTGACAGACTTGCAAACATTCAAAGTTCTAATCCTGGGGCAGAAGGAAGACAATCGTTCATGAAGCGTTACAATAAAAAGCATCCAGAAAAACTTAGATGAGAAATAACACAATTTTAATGCATAATGAGGGCCTGTGAATATCAAGGGAGCAAAGCGGAGGGAGAAGATGGCATCAACATGTATAGGCACTGGGGGTTCTTCTGCTTCAAGTGAAGCCAGAGTCTCACAATTGAGAAGCTTTTTAACCGTAAAAGATGGCCAGGAGAAAAGGACTTGGGATGATACTAGAAACATTCTGAACTGAGTGCTAAAGTATTTCATCTTCAGGAAAATGAAAGACTAGTTGCCTCTATTTTTTTTTCTGTTTTTCTGTGGATTCTAGAAAGGGATTAAGAGATTTCCCTGAAAGCACATGGTTAAATACCCATACATAAACAGGCAGTACTTGATGCATGAGGATATAGTTTTAAAATGTTCAGGAGGGATAGGCAAAGGTGGTAGGTAATATCGTACATGCCAGGCTAAATACTGTCACCACAGATAAAATTCCTTTGTCTATGTACTTGATGAAACTTTGCAGAACACAAACACCAAAGCTCCATGAGAAACAGCCAGCAAAATACACAGAAAAGGGTAGATAATGCACATGGTAAAAATAAAACAAATAAAGTGTGTCTAAGGTCACCTGTGAGGGAAGGACAAGGAACAGACCTCACCAAAGGCTTCTGGATAAGGTAATACCATAGACCCATTCCAGTTCAGGGCACCCTTCTGCTTCAAAGAGTGCACTGCAGTGTGATGATTGGCTCCAGAAAATGCAGGCTGTCAAGGAGCAGAAAACCACTGTGCAGGAGAAACATGGCAGCCATAAGCTTGGTCATCTGACCTCAAATCACCAATGACAAGCTTTGTCATTTGGAGGCTATGGGTGGGATTAGATGTGATGGACAGGATGGATGGGATGGATAGGACAGATGGGATGGGATGGGTTGGGATGGAACGGGATTGGTTGAGAAGGGATGGGGTGGAATGGGATGGGATGGGATGGGATGGGATGGGATGGGATGGGATGGGATGGGATGGGATGGGATGGGCAGGGAAGATGAGAGATGGAATGGGATAGAATGGATGGAGCAGGATGGACTATGGTGGTATGGAACAGGACAGGACTGGCCAGCATAGGACTGGATAAAATGGAGCAGGAACAGATGTGCTATGACGGTACAGGGTGTGATGAGAAGTGACAGAGTAGAGCAGCATTGATCAAATAGGGCAGATGAGGGGTCCAGTGGCACAGGATGGGGTGGCATAGAAGAGAATAGGATGGACTGTGTTGTGACAAGATAGGACAGGGTGAAATGGGATGGGATGGGATGGGATGGGATGGGAGCAGGATGTGACTGGCACAATATCCTGTAATGTTCTTCCCTAAGCCCACAGTCCCACCACAACCCCAACACAAATATGAGCTGAAGCCAAGAATGAACAAAAATGCCCAATGAATGTTCTCTGGAGCCATTGTAATCTTCAAACTCTGTCACAGTCCAGGCAAGCCTGAGAAAACATAGTGGCTGACTGCCTTTGGACCCCATAGGAGAGATGCTGATCATGTTTAAGATCCAGGGAAGAAATGTTGTGAGTGCCAAATAAATCATGGACTTAGTTGAGTAGTGTGCTTAAGATGGCTCCTCTGTATAACGGCAATGCGTTTCATAGCAATATGGCAGGATGAGAGAAGGCTCAGAGAGAGAAGAAGAACACATGGCCTGTGGGCGTGTCTGTAGGGCAGGCACAGGGGCAGCTTCTCTGTAAAGATTAAAACTATTCAAAATGAATATTTTTTTTGTAAAATAACTGACCTGAAAACTGATGAAATGTACAGATTTGAACTCTAAACACACCAGCAGCATCATGTCTGCTTTCTTCTTCTCAAGGTTCCTCCCAAGCACAAAACAGCAGAACAGAAGAAACAGGATGCAGTAGCTACAGACTGACCAGAGCTGGTCAATGATTCTTCAAGAGTCAGAGTTGGTGGGTTGGGGGGCTTCTTAGAGGGGATACAACCCAGCACATGGGGAATTTGTTACATGTGCAGGAGATGAGCAGACAGATCTGTGTATTGGGAGTGATAGAAGCCAGGGTTCCTGTTCCAGAGATGGAAGGTACAAATATGGAAACTTACACAGACTCAAGTGCTATAATTCTTCTGTCACTTACAGGTATTGGCATATACTCATTGTCTTGGGTGGTTTTGTCAGCTAGGGATAACATAGAAGAGAGCCTCAGCTGGAGAACTGTCTAGATCAGGTTAGCTAGTAGGCATTCCTAGATCAGGTTGGCCTGTGGGCATGTCTATATGGGACTGTCTTGGTTGTAAATGGAAGTATGACAATGCACCCTGAATGTGGGTGACACTATTTTGGGGGCTGGCCCCTGAACTGTTTATGAGTGAAAAAATCTAGCTGAGAAAACACAGGAAGTGAGCAGCAGGCTGCACTGAGCATGTGGGTTCTCTCTGCACTGAGCGTGTGGGTGCACTTCTCTCTGCTCTTAACTGTGGGTGTGATGTGACCAGCTAGTTGAGTCCTGCATTGACTTTCAAGAAATGATAGGCAGGCAGTACCTGGAACTGTGAAGCAAATAAGCCCTTTCATAATTCATGTTGTTGGTTTGTTGTTTTTTGTTTTTAGAATATTGTCACAGCAACAAACATGAAACTTGTGTTTATCAAACTATTGGGTATATATAGAAATATATGTATATATAAAACAATTACATAACCTATAATAGAATATATATTTGTATATATATGCATGTATACATATGTACGTAATTACATAATATGTAAGGTATATTAACTTTCAGAAGTTAAGCTAGCTACAGCCAGTGGAGAAATGGCTAATTTGAACACTGGGAAATAGAGAGTAAAAGATGAATTTTGAACATCTAAAACTAGTCAGAAAATATAATGAAGTCATGTAAAAGAGCAAGGAGCAAGTCAGGTACAGCTCATACCTATAATCCCAGCACTCACATGATAGGAGTAGAAAGTCAGAAGTTCAAGTCAACATCGACCGAGCAGTGAATGAAAGACTAGCATGGGCTCCAGGAGATTGTGTCTCATAAAAGTCTGCTGTCTTCCCTCAAATTCATGAGGGTCAGCTGAAGGGGCCACTGGCCAAATCTTTCAAAAAATAAACCAAATATTTTTTTCAAAGTTTTAGTGAATGAGAACACAAGGACTGCATTGGAATACAGCCCATTGAATATACAACTTACACTCATATAAGTAGGTAAATGGAGGAAGGGCAAAGATCTTTCATACAATAAAAGTTTTAGTATAGAATTTAACTGAAATGGTGGAATTATAAAATCAACACACAGTGACTACAGTATCCATCAATAGTGGGAAATATTATCAATAAGGAAGAGAGTTTTAAATTATTTAAAGTACCACTTCATAGTCTTGGTATTAATGGCAATGGGGAGAGAGACAGCCGTAAAGGAGAGACAAGCAGGAGCAGCCTTGGAAGGAAGTTCAGTAACCTTCATTGCTGGACAAAGCAGTAGGAGAGCATAAAGGAAGAGACACAGGGCTGGTGAAGTTGTAGCTAAAGTGAGACAAGGCCAAGTTGAGAAGCAATTGCACAACAAATGTCTAATTCTGCAAACACACAAAGGCTGTACAGACAAAACAAAACTAAATAATACACAGATGAACTGCAGGTCTGGAAAGCTGAAGACACTTGAGATCCCTGAAAGGTCCTTCTGTTTCAAAGGAGGCTTTGGTTGGTGAGAGGACTCGGTGAGATTAAAGTGCTTGCTGCCAAACCTGGGGACCTCCGCATGTAAATTAACAGGAGGAAAGGCAGCCTGCCTGTAACTGCAGCCTGGGAAAGCAGAGACAGGGGATCCCCAGAGCAGACCAGCTAGTGAAACTGGCCATCTGGGGGAACCCTAGGATGGAACAAGAGAAACTGCCTCAATGTATAAGGTAGGAGAGTGATGAGGATGTTTCCTGACATTCACTTCAGGCCTCCACATGCACGCGCACACACGCGTGTATACACACACACACACACACACACACACACACACATATACACACACATACATGAGAGAGAGAGAGAGAGAGAGAGAGAGAGAGAGAGAGAGAGAGAGAGAGAGAGAGAGAAACTATGGGCCAGGGTAGAAAAGGGCTCAGTTGGTAAAAGGTGTCTTTCTGCTAAGCCAGACAACCTGAATTTGATCCTCAGACCCCACAGTGTGAAAGGAGAAAGTAGGCCCTGGCTTCTGAACATTGTCTTCCCATAAGTACGAGTGCACCACATGGAGTTGTGTTCTTCTTCAAGCATGTAGAAAAGTAAGCCTAGAATACAGAAAGAGGTCTTAGTTCCTAAGTAATGCCTTCTCAGGACTGTGACCCGGAAAAGGTCGGTGAGGGTTCTGCCTTGCTTCAAAGAACACTTCCAAAACAAGATGAGATTTTACTTAAACAGTCAATCACATGGGTCAGTGAGAGAGCTGGGAGTGTAGAGCTGCGTGCTGCCTGATGACCTGAGTACAGTGCCCCAGACCCTTACATGGAAGGAGAGAACCAACTCCTGAAGATTTGAAGCAAGACAATGTCTTATGAAGACACTATATTAAAAAGATAAGTTAACAAATGGATGGAACTAGAAACTATCATCCTGAGTAAGGTAACTCAGACCCAAAAGGTCATGCATGGTATGTACTCACTAATAAGAGAATATTACCCCCCCCCCAAAAAATACAGAATACCCAACTGTATAGTCCACATAACTCACAAAGGTCAACAAGCTGAAGTGCCCAAGTGAGGATGCCTCAGTCCCACTTGGGAGAGAGAAGAAAGCAATCACAAGTGGGTAGGGAGGGGGGACCTGGGAGGGAAAGTGGATAGGGTCCGGGGTGGGGGGAGCAGGGAGAGGGGAATCTGATCTGGTATTGGGTGAGGGAAAAGGACTGAAGCCTTGAGGGCCAGCAGAAAGAATGGAAACAGGCAACTTCTGAAAATAGGAGGTTTGATGGACCCTTCAGAATGCACCAGATTTCTGGGAGGTAAGAGACTCTCAGGAATCAACAGGAGAGACCTAATGAAATGCCTGAGAGTAGGGAGAGGGAACTTATAGAGCCCACCTCCAGCAGGAAGACAGGAAATCAAGTGAGGTCGCCATCCCACAGCCACATCTCTGACCCATAATTGTTCCTGTCTGAAAGAATTACAGGAATGGAAATGGAGAGGAGCCTGAGGAAAAGAAGGTCCAGAGACAGGCCCAAAGTGGGATCCAGCTCAAAGAGAGGTCCCAAGGCCTGACACTATTACTGAGGCTATTGAGCACTCACAAAAAGGGACCTATCATGACGGCCCTACGAAAGACCCAACAGGCAGCTGAAAGAGTCAGATGCAGATATTTGTACCCAACCAATAGACAGAAGCAGCTGACCCCTGTTGTTGAATTAGGGAAGGCTGAAAGAAGCTGAGGAGAAGGGTAATCCTGTAGGAGGACCAGCACTCTCAATTAATCTGGATCCCCGAGATCTCTCAAACACTAGATTATCAAACAGACAGCATGCACCAGCTAATATGAGGCTCCCAACACACATCCAGTAGAGGACTTCCAGGTCTGTGTTCATTCAGAGATGATGCACTTAACCCTCAAGAAACTGGAGGTCCCAGGGAGTTTAGAGGTCAAGTGGGGTGGGGGTTGGAGGCATGCATGTTGGGACAGGGGATGGGGAGTAGGTGTGAGAAGTGGAGCAGTCAGAGGGTAGATAGCGGGCAGGGAATGGAATATGGAGTGTAAGAAATAAATTAATTTAAAAATAAAAGCATTTTTGCATTAAAAAAGATAAGATGAACACCAAATATGACTTTGGATACTCCCACTATGGACCATTCCACTTCAGTTTAAAATAGAGAAAGTCACATATGACATTTGACGCCAAAACACAGATAAAGTCAGCAGAGTTGGGAGGGAGGGGTGTTTGGAAAAGGCCACAACAATTCACCTGGGCTTCTCAGTATTGGGCTACATGTACAATAGGTTATTAAACCCTATATGTGTACTTGTATTTTCCCTAGTGATACAATTAATTTTTAAAAAGTGTTCTGTGATGCATTTGAGAATAAAGAAAAGTGGAATAAATGTAAATGCCTTTTCTGTCTGTTAGTGATGAACACATTTATGGTGCATATCTAAAGAGGAATAACAGCTCATTATCTGAAAGCCAGTGGGGGGAGGGGCACTGAGCTCAGTTACACTCATGGGAAGTGTGCAAATTTTTCAAATATCAAACCCTCGGCTCTCTGCCTTATCCTCAAAAATCTTCAAACCATGACTTCTCTTTAAGTTGCTTTTGGGTGAATAAAAGTCGCTTCCTTAGAGAGTTTAAGAAGCCTTTCCTGAAACTACGCAGCCATCTGAGTCTGCTTGGAAAGCTATTTCCCCTGATTCCATTGGCTCACCTCTAGGAGCAGTGACCTAGCTAGCCAGAAGTATACCCTTAGTCTAGTTAACCCAAGCAGGGTGGGTGTGTGCAGCAGAATAAATAAAACACTTTCACAAGCCTGTCACATGAGGTGCTGTAAGATACTTTTTTTTATAATTTTAATTTATTTTTGTTATCTTTAAAAACTATTTGGGTAAAATTAGAAACCTAAGGAAAAGTTGCAATCTAGGTTCAAATAACTCACACATAGCCTGTATGCACCAATTGATCATGTTTTATACCATTTAATTATGCCTTTCTCTCTGATCTCCAAACACTTGAGGTCATCTCTGCATGATCTTCAGTGTGTGCATCTAAGAATTCGAGCATCTACTTTATAAACACAGCATCATTTCCAATATCAGGAATTTAGAGTGGACACAGCATGGTTTATTTCCCACTAGGGATACATGGGAAGATTTTGGATCACAATCCCTAGTTTTCTAATGTGTTTAGAAAATATTTGCTAATTCTTCTCATTTTAACCTTTTGGAATTATTTTACATTGTGATTTTTCTAATGTAGAACACACTGAAACTTTTGTGTAAGTCAAATTTACTTTATTTTTAAGACTTATTTGTTTTTATTTTACTTGTATGGGTGTTTTGCCTCTTTGAATGTGTATGTACCATAGGCATGAAGTGACCACAAGGGTCAGGAGAGGAACCGGAGTCATAGACAGTTGGCTGCCATGTGTGTGATGGCAACTAAATCTGGTTCCTTTGTGAGAAAGTCAAATGCTTTTAGCTGCTGACCCAACTTCCCATCCCCTATTTGCATTAATAATACCGAATAAAGCACTGCCTAGTAGACTTTGTTGTCATGCTGTGGACCTGGTCAGTTCCTAAAGCAATTCAGTCATTACGAGTGATTTGGCTATGAATCATAAAAGTTAAAAAGGCAAACTTCAAAAAATAAAATGCAATCAATAATGATATTTATGTGAATTAAAGTTACATAAATATATACCAGTTTTTTCATGGTTCTGGGTACAAATATGTGGTAAAGTCCCTGACAATAGACAATGGGAGATCAACCTGGAGGTTAGCTGAAGAGAGGGTCAGAGGAGAAGTGTGGAGAGGTCCGTGTTGAGCCCCCACAAAAAGCAATAGCAATAGCAATAGCTCTCTATTCAGGAAACAGCTTTATTTTTCCTTTCAGGAAATCTGATAAGAGGAGGAGAAGAAGAGCAGGAGGAGAGGGAGGAGGAGGAGGAAGAGGAAAAGGAAGAGGAAGAGGAAGAGGAAGAGCAGCAGCAGACACAGCGAAGAAGGAAGAGGAGGAGAATTATAGTAAAAAGGCAATGGAGAGACAGCAGAAGGGGAAGAAAGAACATGATGAATGAAGAAGAGGAGACTGCTAGAGGATGAAGAAGAAGAGGAGGAGAAACCAAAGAGAGGGAGAGAAGGAAGAGAGGGAAGTGGAGGGAACTAGGAACAGGATCCCCAAGCCTGAGCTGCACAATTTCAGACCGCCCTCCTTGGCAGAGAAGCTGCTGACAGTCCCTACATCAAGTCCCCGTGCTGTGTGATCAGCCTCTCCATCAAATTGAAGAATTGACGGAGAAAGGGTGGTGTACTTTGTACACGCTCTCTATGACCTGTAAGGTGGAGGGAACGGAGGAGTTTCAACAAAGATGTAAGTGATGCCCAGGTCCACCAAAGTGCAATGTGTCTTCAGATCAGATAACAACGATTAAAAATTATACCATGGGTCATTTTTAGGAGCATCTAGGAGATAGGGTCTGGGAAAGGAATGTTAATACCTAGGTATATACAAGGAGTGACTGACCTAAAGTTTCTTTGAATCTATGTTTTCTCATTAACAACAGAAATGCTATCAGTAATAAGTAGATACTGGAAAGGTTTGATACATCTGTAGAAGAGTGCCTGGGCGGGGGTGGGGGTTGGGCATGACAGCTAGTACTCCATAAGGATAAAATGACAGAGCTGTGAACAGGTCAGAAGCTGGCATCCATCTGAAATAGAAATAGAGAGGAAAGCAGGCAGGATCAGTTCTTTAGATTGTCATCTATCTCATCTTGTAGACATTAACAGCAGCTTTAAATAATAAATGCACACATACACAATGCATGCATAGACACATACAGACACAGACAGACAGACAGACAGACAGACAGACAGACACACACACACACACACACACACACACACACACACACACACACACACTCCAAACTAACAATGATGAATTTAGGTAATTGAGTGATGTGTGCAAATCTGTGTGTGTGTGTGTGTGTGTGTGTGTATCCATACCCATTTCTAATTATACATGAGTGTTCTTTTATGGCTTATATTTCCATAAACATTTTGTTTCTTCAGTGTTCTATGACCCACATGTTGTCCTTTCAACATTCAAAGTTTGTTTAAATGGTTTTAAAAACTTTTTTTGAATATTGGCAAAAAATATAGAAGTCTTTAGAGAATAGTGTTTGGAGTGTAAGCTCTGTTCTCTGCACCCCACCTCTGAAGACTAGTCTAGATTGCTGAGTGATTGGCAGGCAGATCCCCTGGGAGCAGAGCCTCCCAGGCAGTTGGATCCATTCTCTTTGGGAAGCCTGGGGCAAGGAGGCAAGATTTAGAGCAATACGTGATGTAAAATACCAAGAAAAATTGTTAGTGAAAAGAACAGTGAGAGACACAACTCATCACATCCTCAAACCCAAGGGACCATGACAGTTGGAAATAGAATTACGTGGAGAAAATTCCTTGGGGAAACTTCTGGCTTGCCCTTCCAAGACCCCAGGACACAGAGAGATAAGGAGCAAATGTCCCAAACCAAGAGTGAGGAATTTCAGTAATTAAGTGATGTATGTAAATATCTGTAGGTGAGAGAGATGGGGGAAGGGAGGGGGCGGGAGGGAGGGATGAAGAGAGAGAGAGAAAAAGAGAGAGAGAGAGAACAACTCAGTCATTGTTCTAGGAACTGTCCATCTTGCTTTTGAGAGAGAATTTCTCACTGGCCTGGAACTTAGGCTACAATGGTTGGATGTAATCCCCAGGGATCTGCCACTCTCAGCATCCCCAGCTTTGGAATGACAACGTGACACCACTAAGTCTGCCATTCTTTAGGTGGGTTCTGGGGATTGAGTTCAAGTCCCTTCTGTTTGCAAAGGAAGCACTTCACTGACATCTCCCCAGCCTCAGGAAATTTTATCTTTCTTTGTTTCCTTCTTTCTCTTTCTTTCCTTCCTTTCTTCCTTCCTTTCTTCCTTCCTTTCTTCCTTCCTTTCTTCCTTCCTTCCTTCCTTCCTTCCTTCCTTCTTTCTTTCTCTTTATTTTCCTTCTTTCTTTCAGATCCATTCTTTATAGACTACTGTTTGCAGTAAAACACAAAGTCAGATTTCACCTTGTCTCACGTGACCCCTGTGCTTTCATTTGGTTGACCTTACCTCTCACTTGGTTCTGCATCTTTGTGTACACAGAGATTCAAGGATGCAGATAATCACCCTCTTTACTGGACCATCACCCTTGCCTTCCACTTCTTTGGAGGGACCCATGTACAGAAGGCTTACAAAATATATCATTTGTGAAGCAGAAATCTTCATAATTTCAATATGCTTCCATGTGTACCAGGATAGCTGACAGGACTTGAAGGTGATATTAAGTGCACGTGTCAGTTACTTTTCATTGCTGTAAATCAGTGCCGTGACCTAAAGTGACTTATGGAGAACTTTATTTGGCCTTATGCTTCCAGAAGAAGAGTCCATAAAGGGAGTAGGCAGATGGAGCAGAAAGCTGGGAAATTATATCATTAAATACAAGAACTAAATAAAGAGACTCAACTAGAAGAAGGGAAAGGCTATGAACCCTCAAAGCCCACCCCCAGTAACACACTTCCTTCAGCTAGGCTATGCCTCCTAAGGTTTCCATAATCTCCCCAAAATTGCTACCAACAAGGAATCAAGTATTCAAGTAACTGCCTATGGTGGGACAGTTCACATTCATTTTACCATAGAGCTCTATTATTAATTTTAACTTTCATCAGGAAAATGTATACCTTAGAGTTATCCTGGTAATAATACAGGTGTATCCCCAGAGTGTGTTCTATGCAGCTCTTTTTGTAGTAGAAAAAGTATAAGATATCTGTCAATAAGCAGAAGTATTCTTAGCTTGAAGGATGCTATCTTGCCATTAAAAACACATAGAAATCAGTTATACCATCTGACAGAAGAATCTTCAGTATGCAGTCATGTGAAAAAACATGTCAAGTAGCTTGCCCTTTAATCCTACCACTTGGGAGGCAGAGGTATTTAGTTAAACTCTGAGTGTAAGGCCAACCTGGATTATACAGTGAGTTTAAGGCCAGCCATAGTGAGACTCTGTCTAAAACAAACAAACAAACAAACAACAATAGCAAAGTTATCACACATTTAACATTTGCACATTCTTAGTTACAATATCCACAAAGCAGAAATATAACTGTAATATATATTATATGTGACATATCATATGACTTAAACTATCTCTGGTATTTCCCCTTCAATCTTTCCCCTAGTTCTGTTTAATCTAGTCCATTCTAATTTGTATGTGGTCAAATGGGGAAAAAAAAAAAGTTCAAAGCTCAAGGGCCTTTTAAAAATGCACACACACATGCACACACACATACACACGCACACACACACACCATGTAGAGTGAAGATTTGAGCAGCTCAATATCCCAGAATGCTTCTTTATTTTTATTTCTTTTCTGTCTTATTTTGTTTTGCGACAAAGTCAAATAACACAGGTTGGTCTTGAACTCCCTAAGTAGCTGAGGGAAATCTTGAACTGCTGATCTCCCTACATATACCTCCCAAGGTCTGGGTTTTGAGTTGCATGCACATGGCATGAGGCAGCATGCACTTTTCTGTCTATGCATCCTTTCACCCTACACAGAACACTGGGATCCATCCATGCTGCCTTGTATGTCAGTAGACCATCCTCTTGATCACTGTCTTTCACCCCATTGGGAGAACATGCTATCATTTATTTGGCCATTATCCTGTTGATGGACACTTGGGTTGCTTCCAATTTTTTTTTAAAGCTTCATTAATTTTTGCAAACAAGTCACCCCATCTGTTTTACCTTCTTTCTGTTCCCAACAGACCCTCCATATTTCTCCCTCTCCAGACTTTGCCCAAGCCCAGATGTCATTCTTGACCACAGGAAACCTCATTACCCCTTGCATCCATTTGTCTCTGTCCATACAATGTAAAAAGTCAAACTCAACTTGAAAATAACTAAAATAAGCTTTAAGATAACTATAGCAACACCAGAACCCACCATTTACCTGTGACAGAACTCCATGATCTAGACAGCAAGCTAGAGAAAAGCAGAAAATAGCCTCAAGTATGTCCCTGCCTGTATCTTGTTTCTACTATAGTTCTGTAGGCAGTGTTGGTTAAATACATGGAATATTCACTTTGAGTAGCCTTCAAAGGGGGTCAGAAGTGCTGTGATATGTACAGTTTTATCAATAGCAACATCATTATCTTGGTGCCAGCACTGAACCAGAGGTTCATTAACAGAATTCCACGGGTTGTGTTGTACCTAACTAGCTAATGTGACTTCAGGATGGGCATCATCCATTATGCTGTGTCAGGAGCACAGTAATATTCATTACCTTACAGTTAATTCTACTGTTTCCACCATTGTTCTCTGACCATTTCATGGCATTAAGACCACATATCAGGCCATTGTAGTTGCTTTTCTACCTTGATAAGAACCTTGCTCTCATCCCTGTAACAATGCTCATTCTGTAGGCATCTAGTATGCATTTCCAAGTGTACTGATGAGGTTATATAGCCCTTGTCTAGCCATGAGTGAGACTAAAACTTAAGGAACCAATTTACCCACAGCAAGCTGAAGATCCAAGGTTCATCTCCCTTTCCTTTCTCTCTCTACCTGTCTGCCTTAGTGTGGCCAAAAGTGAACCCCCTTCTGCTCAGCAGACTGGCTAATGACTTGGAGCTTAGGAATACTCTTCATTCTCATAGCCCGACATTTCTCCACCAAGTCAGAGCCCCCTCTGATTGGGTTGGAAAGAACCTCAGCTAAAAGCCCTTCAGCTGAGCACCCAGCAGCTTCCGTTTGCCTGAGATGTCACACTGCCTGCAGCGTTTAATTCAGATGAGAAGTGACACCCACATCCTGATGCCTCAGCTGCCAGCAAGAGGCTAGTGACAACTCCCATTACACAGAAGGGTGAGCCAGGTGTCCTAGAAAAGCTCCTGCTTCTCAAATCCCATCTACCTAATTAAATTCTCTCTGCAGTCTCTGGATCCCTTCCTCTGTGTCAAGCCCCAATTCTGCTCTAAAAAAAAAAAAAAAACCCGAGATGCTTCTGTGACGCTGCTCTGCAATGACAGAGTGGAAGTTGGGGACCAGAGAATCGCAGAGGCCAGGTGACAGGAAGGAAAAAGGGAAAAGGATTTGTGAGATGAGAAATGAGCATAAAATATACCCATCTCCAACTTTAGCAAAATGTGTGGTTTTGTTTTGATTGTACGCATGTGAGTGCCTACGATGTGCATGCATGCATGTTCTAAGGGGTGCTCACTCATGTGTATGTTTGTATGTATGCACATATGTGCAAACATCCATGGAAGCCTGAGGTTGCCATCTTCCCTAATGGAGTTCACACTATGTACTGCAACAGGGCCTCTTCCTGCACTCAGAGATCTAACTAACCAGCTTACTTCAAGGGTTCCATTTCCACAGGAGATGCCCAAGTCCTGAAGGTCCAGCTTAGGCCTCACTATTGCTAAGGTGATTTACTGCCTGAGCCACCTGTCCAACCCCCAAAACATGTTCTGTGTAAAGACTTCAAAGAAAAAGACCTTTTCTTTGTCTTAGGAATCCTATGTCTTAGGGCTCCAGAGGAAGGTTCCACATTGGAGAGAAAGCGTGGCAGCAGGAAGCCAGAGCCCAAAGCTTGCTCATTACATTTCATGGACACTCCTGGAAAACAAAGCAAACTGCACGTGGGGTGAGCCCATGAGCCTGCAAAACCCTGTAACACCGCCAGTGACATCATTCCTCCAGCAAGGCTCTGCTTTGTAAAGGTTCCGTAGCCTCCCCAAACATTGTCACCAACTGGGGACTGAGTGTTCAAGTACCTGACCCTAGGCATATATTTGTCATTTGAGCCATGACAAAATATGTCCCTCTTATATTCTGTAGGCTGCTTGGATGTGTGTGTGAAACTACTATTATTAACCCTAGATACCTTAACTTACATTTTTCTTGTATGTCCTGGAGGAGGCACTTAAGGTCTTCCTCCAGTGAAGAAATGGCAGCGATGGGAAACCATGACAGTAAAGGAGCCTCGAGCTAGTCGAGAAAAAGGCTGGGTTTATTTCAAAGCTCTTGTTACTAATGACAATATCCTGGCATCAATAATGTGTGTGTGTGTGTGTGTGTGTGTGTGTGTGTGTGTGTGTGTGCGTGCGTGCACATGTATATATGCAGGTGTGTGCAAGTGTATATACATCTGTGTGTTAATGTGTGGGGGTATGTGTATCTATGAGTGTTCATGTAGATGTGTATATACACACACCTGTATGGGCATGTTGTTTTCATGTATGTGTGTGCTAGAGCAAACATGAATCACATATGTTAGGAAAGTTTCCTTAAGAGTTCAGAGTGGAACAGAGGCTCCCATGTTCAACATCATATTCAACATGGGGAAAAATGTATTAACATTTCTGTGACAATGACACATTACCTTTCATAAGAATGTAAGCTTCAAATAATGACTGCTTAGGAAACATGAGAAAATCTAGTTCCCTAAAACATACTCTGCATAGGAAGCTTCTAAAGTGGCTTCTATAACCACAAAGAGAACTCAGCTTCCTGCCCATCACAATGATAGAAAAAAACTTCCTTAATAAGGATCAAGGGCTCAAGCATGATAAGTTGGAGCAACTCAGATATGAATCCAAAAGACAGGTGTGCATTCAAGGGTCTTGTAGCACATCTCAAGGACAAGTGGGCTCCTGCTGCTTAAGGAGGATGCGGACTAGAGTGGTCCCCTCGCTGTTAACCACCATTGAGAAGCCAAACTAAAGCATCCCAAGGACATAACATATATTACTATTAAGTGTTATCTTGTGACTCATAAGGCAAAGCTACAGAGTCAAGGAAACCAATTAGCTTAAGATAAAGAGAGAGGAAGCTGCCTTAAGGGATTTAAGTCTTCTAGTAGAAGAAGCTTCCTACAGGTTTGGGTTTCAGGACATTATTATAAGTGAGGTTTGAGGGTAGAGGCTATCAGACCATCAGGGCAAAAAATAAAATAAAATAAAATAAAATAAAATAAAATAAAATAAAATAAAATAAAATAAAATATGCAGGATCATAGAAAGGGCCTGAGTGATCAGGATGATGTGGGCGCTGCAGCAATAGGGGATCTTGAACAGGGGAAAGAGAGGAGGGAGCTCGCTGAAAAGGAACTTTTTGGTTCTAAGACCCATGTCTGACCTCTCTGGCTCCAAACAGTAAATATCTCAGGCTTTAAGCATTTGAAAATGAACCGTGATTGTGTGAAGTGAAGATGAACCTGAGATTGGGGATAAGGTGACAGACAAATCAGGAGAGACATGATCAGCCTTCAACCCACTATGGTGCTCATCCACGTTGCCCAAGTGCACAAGGGAACTGCAGTAGTGGTGAAATCCAAAGTTTAAAGTGGCCTTTGGGGTTCGACGCCCTCTACCCCACAAGGTCTTCTTCCCCAGTTCATTCCCTCTATCCACATTCCATCATGTTCTTTTGAGAAAGAATAATACTCTTGCAAAGCTAGGCATGGTAGCTCACATTTAAAATGCCAGCACTTGGGAGGAACTCGGCAGCAGGAGGATTGCTGTAAGTTCCAAGCCACTGTTGGCTAAGGAGTAAGACTTTGTCTCCAAAGTAATCTTATCAAAATCAAAGCCCTTCCCCCAGAATTATGCTGCAGGTTAAAATTTAAAGAACATCTTTACCACCTCCACCCAACACACAGAAGCTTTTAATCCCACTGTAAACTGATTTGAGTTGCTGCCTGTTGAACACACTGATGTTGTAGAGGTGAAGAGAACTGATTAAAAAAAAAATGGCAGAGAAACACTTTAGAAAGCCAAAGTAAAGGATGCTCATGGCTTTTGCTAGATTAATCCTCACATTTCTGTTTAGGGGAAATGGTGCTTCAAACCTTAACAAATGGATCACAAGCCAAAACAAAAGGTCTTTTCTTTGCAATTGAATCAGTATCAAATGTCAAGTTCAACTCTTGGCACTAAGCACGGCTAGTCATTAGGGAAGAAACAGCACGTACCGGTGCATGTGATGAGGATGGATTACAGGATTTAATTGATGTACTGTCAGTTCAGTGTATCAACTTCCATTTTTATTCCTGGCCATCCATCATAGTTGCAAGTAGACTACCTCTGGGGTCAGACATGTATGATTCAAAGAGAATACTCACGTGTCTCTAATGGCTAACAGAAGGGAGGCGGCCATGCAGAAGAGCAACATGAGTCCGGAATGTTCATGCCGAGGTCCTCCCCAAAACCTGTGTGTGCTCCTGGCACGTGCTGCTGCCATCTCTGCTTTTCACACACAAAGTGGGGCTGTGTGTGACTCTTGTCACTGTAGGTTAGAAAGGGAACTCACAGAAACCTGACTCTTGGCCACCCAGAAAATTCCAAGAAAGCTTCAGTGTTTCTAATTATGCGCACTACAGACTAACTGGGTTCCTTAAAGAATATAAAGGATTGAAAAGAAGGCCAAAAAAAAAAAAAAGTCTGGAATCCTGTAATTGCACACCCAAGTCTCTGTGTCTGAGTCCTGACATACCTACAAAACCAGGCTCAGATGGCCTGTTCTCAACAGCCCAACTAAAGAAATAACTCATGGGGAGAAGCAGAGAAAGGAGCTTTAGTGTAGCCACACTGAGAAGAGGAGCAAAGAATTCTAATTTTCTCCGGGTCAATCTTCTGGTTTAGCTTTAAACGGAGGGCAAGAAGCATGCACAGCTAAGCAACCCTGGTTAAGGTGTGACCCTGCGCATCATGTGCCATGGCTGCCCCCACTCCAGTCTTTCCTGCAAGTTGGTCTAAAATGTCAGAGGTGTGAAAATTTTTCCTGATGACAAATTCCTTCTCTGGCTGACACGAGGCTTCGGTGTCTTCCGTCTCAAAGCATGAGGTTTCTGGAGAAATTCCAGCTCCTTGGGAACCACCATTTTAGTAGTCTGAGAACCAAAGGGAGAGGCATAAGTGTCTCCTTAGATCTCTACTCACGCCAAGGTGGTCACAGGCCTGGGTTTTGTGAAAAAATCCAAATAACATGGAAAAAGACAACTAGCAACACAAAATGGGCTTCTTCACATTTTGAACATCCCTCCCCACCTCCAGGCCAAAGTCACCAAGTAAACAGGGCCACATAATTCATGCAAGGTAATGTTTTATCACGATACTGGCGAGTTTTAGTAAACTTGACACAAACTAGAGTCATACGGGAAGAAGAAATCTTAATTGAGAATATGCCTCTGGAGGCAAGTCTGCAGGGTGAATTCTTGATTAATGAGAAGGCCCAGCCCACTGGGAGTGGGGTACCTCTGGGCAGGTGGTCCTGAGGGGTATAAGAGAGCACTGAGCAGGCAAGGAGGACCTACCCAGGATGTATCACTCCTCCAAGGCTTTGGCTGTAGCTCCTGTTTTCACTTCCCTTCACCAGGCACTCTCTGCTAAATTAAACCCTCTCTTCCCCAACTTACTTTTGGCAATGGTGTTCATCGGGGCAACAGAAAGCCAATTAGGACATCCACATACCAGTGAATACTCATTTATAAGTAAGTATTCATTCATTTATACACAACAGAGCATGGCGTGAAATGTCTCCTAATCCTTCTTTACTACACTTAAAACGCATTACAGATGTCCAATCCCACCGAGGCAGACCTTCCTCCACATCTCAGTGTGTGTGATAATCAGAGCAAGGCATGTAGCTCTTCAAATGCATCTAAGCACATTCTCCAGGAGTGGATGCTTGGCTTCTTTCCTTCCTCATTTTTATAAACACAAGTCTTGTGTGCTTCCAGTTCAAATAATTCGGCCAAGGGCAAGAGAGACTGACACTGGTTAGACCATGAGCATGTCTATTTCCTTCAAAAAACAAAGAATTTACACCCTCCAAATACCAATCCTATCAAACTTAGGGATTTCTCCAATAGAATAAGTGACTGAGAATACCTAATGACGGCCTTTAACTAAATATCTTTAGAAATATTTATTAATATTTTCATCTTTTGATATATTTAAATTTTAAATTTTATAAGCCTTCTTATTGAAATTTGCAAGTAAAAACATCATATTTTATACTAAGGGCATAAAATATATTTGGTAGTATATAAAATCTTCACAACTTTTCATCCAAATGGCTTTAAGAACTAGACAGAAGTTCACTGCAGTATGGACTTTGAGACTGAAGAATTGGGGTCTGAAATTTCTATTTTACTAGTGGTTCTTATTTAATCATAAAGCATTTAATATTCTTTACCATTTGTTGTCTATGTTGTGACTTTAGTCCCTATGTTATTCTGCTAAAGGTTTTGAAACTTTACAAAAGTTAGAAAATAAAACATGCTACATTATTTAAATTAAGGTTGATGAGGTCTGAACCTACAAGCAATGCTTTGTCTAATTCAGTATGATTTATAAATTCGTTCACTCTTGATTTTAATATTGTATAGATTACTTTTAGATGGAATTTTGCTTAAGTGAAATTTTAGGGGGTATGTAAAGCATGGCAGAAATCTAACTTCTGAAAATATGTCTAGGGTCTGGAGAGATGGCTCAGTGGTGAATAGTGCTTCCTACTTGTAAAGGCCCAAGTTTGATTCCTGGAACCTTCACTGGGAGGATAGCACCTGCCTGTAACTTCAGTTCCAAGGAATACAACACCATCTTTATGCCTCTAATGCGTGCACTTACATATATAGATACACACACACACACACACACACACACACACACACACACACACATACACACACACTAATATAATAACAATCTTAAAAAATGTGTGTTTCTATCAGAAAGCTCATAACTTTTAAGTCATAAAAGTGAGCAATGATAATTTGCCTGCACATACAAGGGCTTTCTATTCACTGAAATTGTATGGTATGTGTGTGTCATGTGCACTTCATCAAATGTCATGTTTTCCTCAAATAAATGCACCTATCGCTTATTAACAGCACATAAAACACAAAGCATAATGGTTATGTATTCACAATTTATGTTCATTTTATTTTCCTTTTCTATGCTTGTTATTCATGCTCACGAATTTTTCTTAGGAATTATTTTATATTTGCAGAGATAATCATATGCTCTCTTCTCTTAGGACTCATGAGCATGATTAATTATATTTATTAACACACTCCTTATCTCAGATACAACTGTAGATAGCAAAAACAACACTATGATTTTAAGCAAAAAAAAAAAAAATGCTCAAGACAAAGATGTTGGCTACATCTTGGCCCTCCTGATGAACAGAAAACCCATGCAGAGCTAAATCAACACAGCGTGGCTCCCTCAACCACTGCAGGACTAAGAATCAGGAAACCTCTATTTTTGCTGCAGGCTCTAGAACCATTGACACCTGAGCATATGGGTGGGGCTGGCTTTGAGTCAGAGAGCTACTCCACATGGGATGACCTCAGGCCAAGTTTGGATAAGAATTCTTATGATGGAACTGGGAAGACAGCTCACAAGCATGCACGGGCACTGTTTAGTTTTCTGTCAACTTGACACAAACTAGGGTCATCTGGGAAGCAGAAACTTCATATTTAAAAAAAAAAAAAAAAGCTTTCCTCAGACTGCCCTGAGGACTAGTCTGTGGACATTTTCTTGAACAATGATTGACATGGGAGGGCCCAGCCCAATGTGGGTGGTGCCACCCCTAGGCATGTGATTCTGAGGTGCATGAAGAATATAAATGTGAGCCTGGGGTGAGCCAGTAAGCAGCATTCCTCCAGGGTTCCTGCTCCAGTTCCTGCCTCTTGTTTCCTGCCTAGAGTGTGTGCCTGGAGTTTCTGCCCAGAGTTCCCTTCCTGATGCGATGTAAATTCCAAGATGATACCAACACTTTCCTCCCCCAGCTTTCTCTTGCCCATGGTCTTTACTTCAGCAATAGAAAGCAAACACAGGTCAGTCTGTTAAACAGAATAACTTCTATCCTTGTGATCCCAGGCTGCAAGTAGACAGGCAGAGCCCTAATGCTTACTGGCCATATATTATGTTCTAATGAATGGCATCCAATTGAACGTGAAGTACAGAACTCTCCTAAGTTAAGATTGCATCCTATCGAAGAATGCTGCCTGCATTTAAGGTGAATCTTCATAGCTCAACTAACCAGATCTAGAAACTTCCTCACAGACATTCTCAATGGTTTGTCTCCTATGTCATTCCACTATACCACATCAAGTTGTCAGTAAAGATTTACCACTACAGGATAAAATGTGTGGAAACATATGTGAAAATTGAATAGAAAATTCACTACAACTAAATTTATAATGGAGCTATGCTGAATTCTGAGGACAATTTGAACTCATATATAGTAGAGATCTTAAGAGAGGAAAGGGTGGAATAAACTAAAGGTGGCTGAGCTTCCCACTATAAGTAAAAGAGAGAATGTGGCAGTTGCTATATACCAACTTTGCTACACTCTACTTTGTGACAAATGCATAGACTTCTACCCTAGTTAGCTTTAGCTGTCAACCTGACACAGCCTAGAGTCCCCTTGAGAAAGGGAGTCTCAATTGAGATATTGCCCACATCAACTTGACTTATGGGAGTGTCCTGTGGAGTGGGACAGATATTTTTATTGTTTTAGCTGGTGTGGAGGGGTCCAATCCATTGTCGAGAACTCCATTCCCTAAAAACGATAGTCCTAAATATATAAGAAAGCTGACTGAGTAGAAGCCAGCCAATAGGCATAACGGTTTTGTGCACCATGTAAAGGTTTTCCTTGTGTTGTTCCAATGATGATTTCTCTGCCCCTATATCCTGTTTTGATCCAGATATGACATTGTCATGCTTATGTCAAGAATGTCCTGTCTCAAGTGTTTGTAAACAATTCTTACCATTTATTCTTTGACTTCTCAATAAATACTCATCACCCAATGATTTGGCAAACAAGAGAGTGGGGGGACTTTTTCCAGCCAAGGGAGAGAGAGAGAGAGAGAGAGAGAGAGAGAGAGAGAGAGAGAGAGTGGGAGGTAGCTAGTTTAGCTTAAGTGTTAAGATAGATCATCTGGCAGCTCGAGTATTTGTTGAGATGAAGCTTTGAAATAAATCTAGGTCTCTGCTACACACACACACACACACACACACACACACACACACACACACACATATTTATGTGTGTATGTGTGTATGTATGCATGTATGTATGTATTATGTGTGTATATACATAATACATACATACATACATATACATATGTGTGTGCCATATTAATTTACTACTTACATTTATATTAAGTAATTCATTTTATACATGCTTGCAAGCTGTTTAGGATAAGCACCCTCCTGTGTTTTCCCACACTACCTTGTCTCTAAGTGAGTCCCTTGATCGAAAGTAATGCTCTTTAGAACAGCAAGCAGACTTGCCTGGCCTGACTTCATGCCTTGATTTCTCTTAATAATGTACTGTCACCTGGAATGGCAAGCCAAAGAAACCCTCTCCTCCCCCAAGTTGCTCCTGGTGATGTCATTTGTCACAGTAACAGAATAAAAATACACAGCCTTCATCTAAGTACTATTAAATCAAGACCTGGAGGCTTTATCATTGGAAGCATGGACACTGGGAGAATAACATCATAAAATCATAGGGGGGCAGAGATCCAATTCTGTGTCTTAAAGGATCTTGAGTATCTCAGTAATGATAAAGAGCTGGAAATGCCAATTGGCACCACTCACCAGCTGCTGGAAAGAACTGGTAAGCAAATGGCCTACGCATGTTCCTTGAGATTCCAATGCATAGAAATTGCAACAACCAAAACCTCACACTGACTTGAAATCAAATTCCACAAGATCTCTTCTATCAAGGATAGGACAATATAATTATACATGCTTGTAATTATACATGCTTTTGCACAGGCTCACATAACATCTGGGATGAGTTTTCAAAATTTCCTTTTTAATTATGAGTATTTTCCTCCTTAAAATACTTCTGTGAATTCGCATGATTTTTAAATGATAAACTTCAAGATGCTTTGCATAGCTATACCTTCCCTGTAGAGCCTTTATGTCTCTTTTTCAGCCTTTGTACTTGAGTTTTCTCTACAAATCATTTTCCTACACCAAGCACAAATATAAGAGAAAACACTAGAAGAGAGTACCTTTAGCTGAAGCAGGAGAGTGTATGGGCTGTACACTAATGATAGAATATCATGAAGCCCAGGCATACAGAACTGGGTAAACAGTCCAGGAAAGCTGAGGATACTGCAGCTTGTGTTAATAGGAAGAGAATCCACAATGGAATCAAGAGCAAGAGAATCAAGTGTGGAGTCCTGATTCTTGAGCTTTGCTAAGCACCATGGTGTCTAATGTAGATTTAACATGTCCTCCAGGACCCTAGCAGCACTCCACTTTGAGAGCCTCTGCCTTAGAGAAATTTGCAAAGTATTAGAGAAACTTCTCTGTGGGTTTCTGATATATAGAATCAGGGGGAAAAAAAGGAGTGTGCAATTGGTGCCTTACTGTGAGATTGTGTACAAGTATCATATAAAGCAGTTAAGGTTCAGAACAAGGTAGGAGCACAGAATAGAGTGAAGTGGAGATTCAGTGACCTATTCAGATTGGTTGTAGACTATGGACCAAGCTGAAGTTATATATGATGAATCAAGGATTTGTCAAAAAGTGTCAAAGTGGTCTAAGATAGTTCTATACATACACCATCCACAAGTATGATTGTGTGGCTATTCATTGTAAGATGTGGCAATTTTCCCAGACTTTGACATAAAATGATGACCTATAGGCTATGCTAAGATATAAGTCATGCTATTCAGAGGAGATCCTTTGTCATTCCTGAGTACATCTACCTGTTCATGTGGTAGGCCCTTCGTGTGCATCCACTCATCTTGATTTACCAGCCATGCCGAGCACTAGCAGGTAGTTCCATGTTAACTTGTAAACTCCTTACAAAAGTGTTCAGTCTTCAATGTCAGACATTCTCTAATGACTGGTATAATCAATACCACAGATGCCATGAACACTCGTTGCCCACCTTCCATACTTCCTCTCAAATGTCTTTTAATGTCTTTTTTCCTTGTCAATAATTCCCACGAAACCTCTCTGATTCTACCCATCCTGGATCAGTTTCCCTCCAAAACGACACAGTGCATACTTGTGCTTCTCATATTCTATAGCTCACAGAACAATGGCTGCTTGAGACTTGCACCCCTCTTACACTTAGTATATTCCACAATAGAGCACTCTACTCTGTCTCAGAAAGTGACTTTGCCTTTTTCATGAAATGTTTAATCAGTGTTGAAATGAACACAACTTCACTTTTCCAAACAAACCATTTAAACCCATGGGAGCTTTGAGTCTTCAGTCTGATTGACTGCTTCAAATAGACTTGATTATAAAGATAATGGTGGCTTTCTAAGAAGTAGATTTTTTTTCAGTGTGAGTAAATTATATTGAATGAATTTCAACAATTAGCATTTATTTCCTGTTCATAGTGTTGAGATTATTGAAAGAGAAAATTACTACATTCCATGTTAAGTTGGGTTTCTTCAAAGGGCCAAGCTCTTTATCCAGCTAGTATCACATTGTAGGTTTGCAAATCTAAATGCTAGTACATGTCTCATCCTCTGAAGTACATTTTGAGATTGTTTAATAGAATATAGAATCAGTCAGGAAGTCACAACGTTCCAGAGACAAGCACATGTTTTGTACTTTTGGCCTAGTCTGTCTGGTTGCTTTCACTTTATTTGGGAAGCAAAATATTTTGAGATATTAATAAAATAATGCTTTGCCCAAGGCCTTCTTTTGACTCACAGAACATCAATCTATTTGATCCATTTGGGGGTTATTTCTTATAAGACAAGTACTAAAGGGAATAAACCTTCTGAAAGGATTTTGGAGAATAGTAATGACTGCCTTCCTACTTTTTAATTAGCCACAGGGAAATTACCTAAGGAAAATTACCCCTAATATACTAAAGAATTTGTTTATCATAGAACTCACACAAAGGCTGTGCTGGAGACCAGCAGTAGGCTGCTTGTCTAGAATAAAAAAGGCCCTGAGATCCATCCCCAGTATGGCAAACATAGCACAGAAATAAAAAAATATACAGAGATAAATACACATTCACAAAGAGAGAGTCAGATATTAAACATGGAACTTCTGGGGTTTTGTTTGTTTGTTTCTACTTATAAAATCAACATACCTAGCTGGAGAGATGGAGGGATGGATCAGCAGTTAAGAGAGAGCTCCAGTTGCTCTTCCAGAAGACCAAGGTTCAATTCCCAGGAACAAAGAGGGCAGCTCACAACCATCTGTACCTCCAGTCCCAGGGCATTTAATACCCTTTTCTTACCTCTGTAAGCAGTGTGATCACATGCTACACAGACATATATGCAGCAATATACTCATGTACATAAACAGTAAACTAATAAAAATGTAAAAAGATGTACTAATAGGATGTCACAGGACATGCATTAAATGAGATAATGTATGTAACAAATCCCAAACTAGAATACATAAGATCACATGGTAAGGACATAGAAGTTATATGGAGAAAGAGGAACATTGCTTCATTGTTGGTGGGATTGCAAGTTGGTACAACCATTATGGAAATCAGTCTGGTGGTTCCTCAGAAAATTGGACATAGTATTACCTGAGGACCCAACTATACCACTCCTGGGCATATACCCCAAAGATTCTCCAACATATAACAAGGACACACGCTCCACTATATTCATAGAAGCCTTATTTATAATAGCCAGAAGCTGGAAAGAACCCAGATATCCTTCAATAGAGTAATGGATACAGAAAATGTGGTACATTTACACAATGGAGTACTACTCAGCTATTCAAAACAATGAATTCATGAACTTCTTAGGCAAATGGATGGAACTAGAAAATATCATCCTGAGTGAGGTAACCCAATCACAAAAGAACACAAATCGTATGCACTCGCTGATAAGAGGATATTAGCCCAAAAGCTCTGAAGACCCAAGATACAATTCACAGACCACATGCAACTCAAGAAGAAGGAAGACCAAAGTGTGGGTGCTTTGGTCCTTCTTAGAACGTACTCATGAGAGTAAATATGGAGACAGACACTGAAGGAAACTCCATCCAGAGACGGTACCATCTGGGGATTCCTCCCATATACAGTCACCAAACCCTGACACAATTGTGGATGCCAAGAAATGCTTGCTGAAAGGAGCCTAATATAGCTATCTCTTGAAAGGCCCTGTCAGAGCCTTGCAAATACAGAGGTGGATGATGGCAGCCAACCATTGGACTGAGCATGGGGGTCCCCAATGGAGGACACAGGAAGAACAACAATATCAACCAACCAGACCCCTGAGAGCTCCCAGAGACTAAGCCACCAACCAAGGAGTACACATGGCTCCAGCTGCATATATGTAGCAGAGGATGGCCTTGTCAGGCATCAATGGAAGGAGAGGTCTTTGGTCCTATGAAGGCTCAATAGATGCCCCAGTGTAGGGGAATCAAGGGCAGGGAGGTGGGAAGGATGGGTGAGTGGGTGGAGGAACAGCCTCATAGACGCAGGGATGGGGGATGGGATACGGAGTTTCTGGGAGGGGGGAAACTGGGAAAAAGGATAACATTTGAAATGTAAATATCCAATAAAAAAACAAAGGAAAAAAGAAGTTGTCAAATTGTCAAAAAGTAAAGACTAAAGGGAGAAGGAAATCCTTTGCGAGTAGCAATTACAAGGAAGAGGTAAGTCTGGACTTGAGAGGAAGACTGATGCTGGTATGTGTACCCATGCAAATGATCCCCATTGGTGTTCTGAGCATCCTCAGAATGAAGTCTTAGAGAAGCTCATCACAAAATATCTAGAGAGATGAAGAGGTACAACGGATACTGGGCACCATGGTTTCTGTATTTGCTATTCCATGTCTTCCAGGAAGTGACTGTCAACATGAGATTTTTCTTTTTTGTTTATTTTTCCAATTTTTATTAGATATTTTCTTCATTTACATTTCAAATGTTATCCAGAAAGTTCTCTATACCCTCCCCATCCCCCGCCCTGCTTCCCTACCCACCCACTCCTACATCTTGGCCAACTAGGCCCCTCTCTTCCCAATGATGTCTGCTACATATGCAGCTAGAGACACGATCTCTGGGGGTACTGGTTAGTTCATATTGTTCTTCCACCTTCAGGGTTGGAGACCCCTTGAGCTCCTTGGGTTCTTTCTCTAGCTCCTCTATTGGGAACCCTGTGTTCCATCTAATAGCTGACTGTGAACATCCACTTCTGTGTTTGCCAGGCACTGGCATAGCCTCACATGAGACAGCTATATCAGGGCCCTTTCAGCAAAATCTTGCTGGCGTATGCAATAGTGTCTGCTTTTGGTGGCTGATTATGGGATGGATCCCAGGCTGCAGCAGTCACTGGTTGGTCCATCCTTTTGTCTCTGCTCCACACTTGATCTCTGTAACTCTTTCAATGAGTGCTTTGTTCCTAATTCTAAGAAGGGGCGGAGTGTCCACACTTTGGTCTTCATTCTTCTTGAGTTTCATGTGTTTTGCAAATTGTATCTTGGGTAATCTAAGTTTCTGGGCTAATATCCACTTACCAGTGAGTATATGTTATGTAAGTTCTTTTGTGATTGGGTTACCTCACTCAAGATGATACCCTCCAGATCCATCCATTTGCCTAGGAATTTCATAAATTCATTGTTTTTAATAGCTGAGTAGTACTCCATTGTGTAAATGTACCACATTTTCTGTATCCATTCCTCTGTTGAGGGATATCTGGGTTCTTTCCAGCTTCTGGCTATTATAAATAAGGCTGCTATGAACATAGTGTAGCATGTGCCCTTATTACCAGTTGGAACATCTTCTGGATATATGCCCAGTAGAGGTATTGCGGGATCCTCCGGTAGTACTATGTCCAATTTTCTAAGGAACCCCCAGACTGATTTCCAGAGTGGCTGTACAAGCTTGCAATCCCACCAAAAATGGAGGAGTGTTCCTCTTTCTCCACATCCACACCAGCATCTGCTGTCACCTGAATTTTTGATCTTAGCCATTCTGACTGGTGTGAGGTGGAATCTCAGGGTTGGTTTGATTTGCATTTCCCTGATGATTAAGGATGTCGAACATTTTTTCAGGTGCTTCTCAGCCCTTCAGTATTTCTCAGTTGAGAAGTCTTTTTGTTTAGCTCTGTGCCCCGTTTTTTAATGGAGTTATTTGATTTTCTGGTGTCTACCTTCTTGAGTTCTTTATATATACTGGATATTAGTCCCCTATCTGATTTAAGATTGGTAAAGATTCTTTCCCAATCTGTTGGTGGCCTTTTTGTCTTATTGACAGTATCTTTTGCCTTGCAGAAGCTTTGCAACTTTATGAGGTCCCATTTGTCAATTCTTGATCTTACAGCACAAGCCATTGCTGTTCTATTCAGGAATTTTTCCCCAGTGCCCATATCTTCGAGGTTTTTCCCCACTTTCTCCTCTATAAGTTTCATTGTCTCTGGTTTTATGTGGAGTTCTTTAAGCCACTTAGACTTGACCTTAGTACAAGGAGATAAGAATGGATCAATTCCCATTCTTCTACATGATAACCGCCAGTTGTGCCAGCACCATTTGTTGAAAATGCTGTCTTTTTTCCACTGGATGGTTTTAGCTCCCTTGTCAAAGATCGGGTGACCATAGGTTTGTGGATTTATTTCTGGGTCTTCAATTCTATTCCATTGATCTACCTTTCTGTAGTACAGCTTGAGGTCAGGCATGGTGATTCCACCAGAGGTTTTTTTTATTGTTGAGGAGTTTTTGCTATCATAGGTTTTTTTGTTATTCCAGATGAACTTGCAAATTACCCTTTCTAAATCGTTGAAGAATTGAGTTGGAATTTTGATGGGGATTGCATTAAGTCTGTAGATTGCTTTAGGCAAGATAGCCATTTTTACTATATTGATCCTGCCAATCCATGAACATGGGAGATCTTTCCATCTTCTAAGATCTTCAATTTCTTTCTTCGGAGACTTGAAGTTCTTGTCATACAGATCTTTCACTCCAAGATTTTATATTGTTTGTGACTATTGTGAAGGGTGTTGTTTCCCAAATTTATTTCTCAGCCCATTTATCCTTTGTATAGAGATTATGTCTAATATGCTTCTTAGGTATAATAGTCAATCTCTTTCTCTTTCTCTCTCTCTCTCTTTCTCTCAAATTCTATCAATTGGTCTAATTCCGAAACCACAGATCTTATCTCATTGATATATGGTCTGTGTTCAAGTACTGCTCCTACACCTAGGAAAGTATGATGTGACCCAAGAAGCCAGAATCTTAATTTTGGAAAAAAAATCTTCATGATAGGTGGCCTCTGTTTTCTTCCTTCTAAAACAAAAGTGTTGATATTAGCTCTTCCTATGACCCATGGGTGTCTCCAATGTATTTAGAGCTGAAGATGTGTCTCATCTCCGAGGTTGCTCATAGAATTGAATGTCTGCAAACAGATAGCAAAGTAAGTAAAATTGTAGGAAATAGTATTGTAGTAATAAGAGAAACATATCATTTTCTGTCTCCCAGGCACTTTTCTACATCTGCATATATGTTATCTGATTGACTTTTTGCACAACCCAGCCATGACATACATACTATTTACTTCTCTAGTAAGCAGGAGCTTATGGGATGGCTATGCCAATAGGCCTTTAGTCAATCAACATGTGTGTACCAGCAAGAGAACCAGAATTCTATACCCAGAAACTGTATGAAATCTCAGGGTGAAGAAAAAAGAAAAAAGAAGTAGGTGGAGCCCTGGAGTTCAGTGGTCAGGCAGACTAGGCAGCTGTTGAGTTCCTGGACACTAAGAGTCTATCTATTACATAACTCCAGTTATCAATCTCTGTATTAATTTCCCCATCTATTTCAAGGAAAAGCTTCTCTGATGTGGGTTGAACAAGGCACTAATCTATAAGTAAAGTGATATGTCATTTAATAGGGTGTCTTTATCAAACTCTTCTCCTCAAGGCTCTGGGATTTATGCAGAAGAAGAGGCAGGGAGATGCTAAGAAGGATGGTGGATGAAAAGAGCGTTTTTGAGAAGTGGGATGCATGTATGAACTTGCAGAGACTGTAGTAACATGCACAAGACCTGCACACTTTCAAGCTAAGTGGGGTCCCAGTACTGAGAGAGGGCCATGGATACAAGATCGCAGCCCTAACTCTGTGCAGTTAATAGCCACAAGTAAAGGGAGAATCTGTTTTCTCCAAGGCTCTATAACTGGGTACATCAACCTCACTCCAGACAGGCCCTCCAAGGCTCTATAACTGGGTACATCAACCTCACTCCAGACAGGCCCGTGCCCAGGAACATGTGGTCAAATCAAACTCAGTGGTATTTTTGTGGAATTTTTGTTTTTGTTTTTGTTTTGTTTTGTTGCTGATTTTGGGGAAAGGGAGAGAGACAGAGACAGAGACATAGACAGAGAGAGAGGATGAGAGGGACTGGGTCAATATGGAAGTAATTGGAAAAAGGGAAAATATCAAAATACACTGTATAAAACTATCATAGGAATACACACATGCACCATACACACACATACACACACTCACACACACTACACACCATGCATGTACACACCCCCACACACATGACATGCACACACCACACTCATACACAACATATATATTGCACACATACCACACACACTACAACACACACTCTACACATACACAACATATACACTACACACACATCACACACATACATACACTACACTACACACACACTACAAAACATACACATACCACACACTACACACATACCATACACATACACACACACACTATAAACACACTACTACACACATACCATACACACACACACACACACACACACACACACACACACACACACACACACACTATAGCACAGATACACACACCACACACTACACACATACCATATACACACACATATACGAGAGGGAGAGAGAGAGAGAGAGAGAGAGAGAGAGAGAGAGAGAGAGAGAGAGAGAGAGAGGGCTCAAGCTTACACAGCTGGGCAGGGCCAGAACTGGCCTCCTCCAGACAAGTCCACTTGTGCTACTTTAGTGGCTCCTCCCACAGCAGCCAGAGCTAAGACACAGAGAGCTGCTATGCTGCTCAAATGTAGAAGAATCCTCGAACAGATTGCTGCCAACAGAGGGAAGATGCCATAGGCAGGGAAGCTGCAATATGCTCCCCTACCACTCCTTTATAAATGAAAGGAGCCATGATTTCTCCTAACAGTTTAAAAAGAAAGTCCCTGTAATGAAGAACTTGGTTTGCTTGACTTTTCTTGTTTAAATGACAGGTCAAAACCTTTCCATTCCAGCTAATGGCTGCGGATTCAGCCGAGCCAAGGGTTTCCAGGAGGGATAATGATGTGGTGTTGGGCTCAGTCTGCCTAAGGCACTGCCTGCAGGTTTTAACTGCCAGGCCATCATTTAATAACTAGGACGGACGGCAGGGCCATCTCAGTTATTTTTAGCCTGCCATCTTGAAGCACTGTAAACCTTTTAAGCTAGAGAAGTTTTCTTAAGTGTTACAGCACTCTGAAAACAAGAAGAAAGCCCGGTGTTGGGGGGCATCTAAGAGATTAGTGGACAGGCTGTTCCCAGCAGACAGGTGAACTCTGACTCACATTCGGGCAATAGATAATTAGAACTTGGGCATCTTTTTCAAAAGGTGAAAGTCGAGTGTCAGCTCAGTGCTGGTTAACTTCCTGTAATCTTTGCAGATTTTAATGAGAGGACAGAAGGAGCCAGAGAGACATCTGACAGAATTGCCTGCAGGTAGTCAGGGAGATCTGTGCTTGGGGCTTTTATCTCTGACTCCTTCTCTACTGAGTCTTTCATGCCTTACTTATCTTTCTTTGGCCGAGGTGGGGCAAAATATCAATGATGGTCACTGCATCTGCCTCTACTCCCTCCTAAACAACAGGCAAGGACTGTTCAGAACACAGAAGGCAGTGCTTCCCACCATACTCTGGGTGGCTCAAGAGACACGCTCTACAAAGAACACCTATTGTGTTTGGAGAAGAGAGGTTGTGATAGCTCAGCAACTAGGCACTTGCACACAAACATGAGGACAGGAGTTCAGATCCCCCAGAATCCCAAGCGAATGAATGTCAGGTGTGCTTAACAGCATACCTGTAATCCTAGGCTTGGATGCAAAACCAGGAAATGTGCAGAGCAAGGTGATCTCCGAGTTTGATTGGCATCCTGCCTCAGTGAATAGAGTGGAAAGTTAATCCAGGATGAGTTCCCAAAGGTAGCAGAGGGCCTCAACACGAATGTGTACACATGTACATACCTGTATATATGCATTCATATGTAAGCAAAACTCTGTGCCTGTGTGCACGCATTTACACACACAGACTGCATATCTGCATTGTGCAGAACACTGGAGCATGGAGGTAGGTAACCCTCAAGGCTTCACTTGAGAAATCTCTAAGGTACATGGGCAGAAAGCTTGTGTCAGTGATCACAACATGGTTTGGAGGAGAGGAAGAACAGAGACAAGGAGGTAACAACACCTTTGTGTAACTGGACTATGTCCTGTAGGAAGGAGGCTTTACTGGCAGCTCTAACTAGAAGAAGCTGGATGGAAAGAGGTGGGGAGACCATCCTAGAAACAGGAAGCACTTGCAGGTTCTTCCTGTGGGATCCAAGGGGCTCATCAAAGTCCAAGGTAGAGGATGTAAATGGAGACACATGGAGTTATGGCCCTTAGCATCATTCTCTTTTGCTGTCTTCTATGGAACAGCTGAGCTGTGGTTTGTCATGAAAACTATTTTTTTCTTAAGTTTTGCTGGAGCACATATATTCCAAGGTAATTTTCTGATTGCACATGAGCATAGAAGCAGAGAGGGGGGAGGGAGAGGGAAAGGGAGAAGGAGAGGGAGAGGGAGGGGGAGGGAGAGGGAGAGGGAGAAGAAGAGGGAGGGGGAGGGAGTCTAGGTTACTGATATTAAGAAATTGACAAAGAGGAAAAATTGGCATCACTGAATATCTACTGATGACTCTGAGCTACAAGACCCACAGAGCTGCTCTCAGCAGGGTGCTCGTCACTTTGTGATATACATCTATGCATAGCTCACACCGCACACTGTCCCAGTCATAAACCACAAAGTTGATACAGAATGTCTCTCTCATCTAGAGGGTGTGCTTTATTTATGCATGAATAAAACACACCCACTATAATATAATAATCATAATAGAAACTTGATATGTAGATAAGCAAAGATGAATAAAGAGATCAGAGGCCAGGCATGGTGGTATACACCTTTAATCCCAGCACATGGGATTCCAGAGGTAGGAGGATCTCAGTGTGTTTGAGACCAGCTTGGTTTGCATAACAGACTCTAAGACATAGTTACCTAATAGAGAGATCTATCTAAAAGAGGAAGGAGAGGAGGAGGAGAGGAAGGGGAAGAGGAAGGAGGAGGGGGAATGGGAGAAGGAGGAGGACGAGGACGCGGATGAGGACAAGGAGGAGACAGCTGGAATTGGTGGAAACAGAGAACAACCAAGACAGCACAAAGAAACACCTTTAAGTACTCTACAGGCCCAAGAACAGGCACGTGTGCTGTGGCACAATCAGCAAGCCCAATGAGGCTAATTAAATGAAAAGAAATGAAATGTTAGCACTGTAGGCAATAGATTGTGAAAAGTTTTGCATGTGATAAAAAGTCACTGATACTTTAACTGTAATCCTTACATTTACTCTGAAAGGATACCTAACAGCTTGGACCATGTAATGCAACTGGAAGGAATGTATGTAGTGTTGAAGAAGTAAGCAATTCATAGAAGAAGGGTGCAAGACTAACACAGGAAAAGTCAGTAAGAAAGCCATTTAAGTAGTTCAGATCACAGGTATGGTAATGGCCTGGTCTAAGGAAAAGCACACATGAAAACACATTACATATATACACAGACAGACAGACAGATAGAAACACACACACATATACACCAACACCAACACCAAAAACAACAACAACAAAAGCCAGTTAATGACACATTCAAAAAGGTATTTAGTGTATGCAAGGCATGATGTCTTACTGACCAAACTGAATATCAATGGCGGATAGCAAGGCAGAGGTAAGGATGAGCTCAAAGTTTTTATCCTGAGACACCATAACATTTCTCAGAGTAACAAATGATCTGCCTCCTTTCCTTATGTATACAATGAACTGCTGAGAAGTCATTTTGTATGATGTATCCCTATGAGGTGGTAGGTTGGAGCCTCATAATCTAGATTTTTGGTAACTAAGGAAGTGCTCTTTCCTGGGGTAAGGTAAGGCTATTATATCCTGGATTAGGGAATGAGAGTGACACTGGTGAAAGAACCACATTATCCAACTCATAAGACTGCCTGAAGGATGGAGGGAAAGATCCAGGTCACAGAAAGCATGAGACAAAGGCCCGGGGGTCCTCGGGTGCTGCTAATTATCTTTGTTGCCTCTGCTGAAGGTTTGCTTTCCCAATGAGGGTCTAACATACCTTTTCTGTTGTGATCTTCTTCATCACTGCATTAATTAACATTGCATGGAAAAGAAAATATAATTAGAAGTAATTCACAGTAATTATGGCCTCGAGTAGACTGAGTATTAAGAACGGCATCATCTTTCTTCTGCCACAGGAGCCACCTGTCTCTTCCTAGTCCCTCTTTTCCTCCTGTAGCTGGGAATTTTAACCCCTGAAACCAACCTCATGCTACTCTAACTGCCATAGGAGAGCTCTTTCTATCAAAGGGAGGAAATGAAATACGGCGAAACGGTATGTTATAAATGAAGACGCTCAAGAACTCTCAGGTGTCTCCCAGCAAGACACGGAAGTCATTAATCCACAAGAGGACTCTGCCCATTTATCGCCTGTCTATTCTCATCACATAAACACAAATTTTCTGCAACATCCTCAGTACATTTGTTGGGAGGAGGGGGTAAGGAATGAATTAAATGAACACCCACTCGATAATTCCTGACCTTTCCCTTCATGTGACAGTTTTATCAGTCAAGCAGGGAGATAATATGTTGAGGATAAAAAGCTAATACTCCTTCCTGGTGAAAAAAAGGATCAATGACACCTTTCACCCACAGCTTTATTGAAAAATGGATGATAATGGCTCAAGCAACGCTCGGCCATAGAAAGCTACTTGAAGCTACATTTAGCAGACCTCTAAGAAGATGAAATATAGCTGCAATTGAAGAGAGACCCACCAAAGGGGTGAAGGGATATTTCTAAAAATGGTGCAGAAAGCCCATTTCCCCCCAGCCTACCCAGCAAAGATGAAGTGTTCTTTACCAAAAGGGAGATGAAACCTGCCAATGGTCTGAGACACTGACCGTTCTTCTATGCCCAATCTTTTGTAACTCCATGTGGAAGGAGGAAAGGAATACAGTCACTTATAAAATTGCATCATTGCTAACAATTAGAGCTTTAGAATAACTATGTATCTCTGAAAAACTGACTTCTGGCCTCCAGGGAAGAGATCCAAGTACATTCTTCCCTCAAGGCATCTAATTAATCCACCTCCAAGAAGGAATGCTAATCTTAACATCCAGAATATAAAACAATAACCAGCTCACATTCTTGAGCTATAAATACAATTATGAGATGGGAAAGGCGGTGGCAATCTCCTTATGCTAATGACTTGTGTGTCTGTCCTCTGGAGGGGTAGGTGGGAGATTTCTGGCAAAGCTTTTATTTCATTGAGCTGCTGGAGATCTCCATGGGAATTTGGACCAAAACACTGAAAATGAGGGCAGGATTTACTCTCTGCCTTTATATGCTAAGACATGATGAGAGGATGAAAAGCCAAAGTAGTCTCATCTTGTGATTCCAAAATGATACCTGGTCTTATTTCCCAAGGGATGGAAGCCATGCTTGGCCTAGCTATTCTTCTAGCATCTCTCTTCCTATTCCTTGGGTGTTCTCTCCAGAAGGACTGCTATTTCAGACCTCACTTTTTACTTCAAGCTCACTCTTTGTAAGAGAACCTACCGGAAATGAAGGGCAAAGGAATAGATAAGAGTTTCTACAGGGCCCAAGCACACAGAAACATTTATTCATTACTAATCTTTATTGAAGATAAGCTACAGACCCTTCAGTTTACACACATATAAAACACACATACAAAACACACACATGTACACACATGCACATGCACAAGCACACACACATATGCAAGAGAGTTTGTTTTAAAATGCTATCATTTCCAAGATGGCAGCTTCAGGGCATTAGAGCGCATATGGACGCTATTAAATATGGTTCTCGTTGGATGGTATATATCTCACAATCATGAAGCTATGCTCTTTATCTCCACCAGACCTGCACTATGCACTGTGGGCTGAGGAGAGCTATCACTCACATCCCACCATGGTGGAGTCTTTTGCCCTCATAACCCAGACCTATCCCAGTGATTAGCTTGATTGTATTTGTGTTATTGAGCCAATTTATACATGCTATTTTTGGAATTCTTGATAACTAAGCATAATATCATTAAATGAAAAGAAATGGGTTTGCCATTTTCTTCTAATATCTCACCAGGGAGAGATTAGACTACCATGTGGCCAATTCATAACTCCAACAGCGGAGATAGAATTACCATCTAGCTCCATTGGCCTCTCCACTGACCTTGCTATCCAAGTTAGTTTCTCTTTACTCCAACCCTTGATCAGATCATGGCCTTCTGTAATTCCTATAGTAGGGCAGCTGATACAGGCTGAACTCTAAAGCTGGCTAGCCAGCTAGACTAGCAGAATCAGTGAGAGACCCTGTCTCAAAAAATAAGGTGTAGAGTGATTGAGGAAACATTCATTTCTGGCATCTGCATGCAGCTGCACACACACACACACACACACACACACACACACACAAACCTGTACACACATGTGCACACACCCACACAAACCATATTTTCCAAACAAACCCTTTTGTCATCTTATAAAATACTTCTTCCCTTACATGCACAACCCAATATCTGATTCTATGAGTCAAACCTGCTTCAGATTCATTGACAGGGACTTATTCACACTGTTGTGTAACAGATAGGATCCTCAGAAGAAAAGGGTATAAATAAGGAGACACAAGGAAAAACAGAGAGGGAAACATGTGATATTTTATTTTACAAGTGTCTATGTTTCCAGTGTACAAAGTCCACTCCCAGGAAACTCACCCCTATTGAGTTTAATCATGGCAGTCCTTTGCTAGCCAACTGTCTCCTATTTTGAAGTACAACTCCAGGACAGCCCTTGTCGTTTCATGGGTCTATCAATGTCAATCACAAGACACCTCCCCATTTCCAGGGATGTTTTCTTTTAATTCCCCACTCAGAGCCTTGTGGTCCAACAATACACACCTGCACCTGATCCTGACGAGAAGCAATGGCTGCTGGGAAGCCTGTACAGACTGGTTCTCACTGTGCCAGGCCCCTCCCCTAACTCTTTTCAACCTCTATATGAGGAGAATATGGAGGTTTCTGTTGATTTCTCTTCATGTTTCAAAAGCAACTCCCTCTCAGAGCTGAGGTGAGGCACACAGGGGTGTCCATTGCCCTGTGCTTCTTGTTCCCGGTTGCTCTCCTCAACTTTACACCCTCTGAGCATGGGACAAAATAAAAAACAATAAATCAGTCTGATAATCTCACATGGGGGCAGTAGCCATTTCTGATATGTGTTTTCGTGTTAACTCAAATTAGGAAACGCAAAGTTGAAATAATGGAAGCATCTACTTCCTAGTATCAGTTGCTCCAAATGCACAGCATTTGCGGTTTTTCTTTGCCCATGTTTGAGTAGGTCAGTTGCTCTTTTGTATTTTAGAAATTCTTTTCCCATGGGAGCTACTAAGCATCTTCAGTTGTGTAACTTCAGTTGTGTGTGTCAAAAGACCCCGCACGGCCTGTGAACTGTGACACCCCACACGCACACGGGTTTTCTGAATCCTTCAGAGGGGATACATTTGTGTGCATGTATGTATTCAGTTAGGAAAACCTCCACTCCCTTGGGGTCACAATGGTATTCTCCTGTAGTTCCCACAACAATTAACTCTTTATTTGTCTGGAGTTCTTTTTGATGGGTAGCCCAAGCTGAAGAGCAACATGTGGACATCAACAGCCAGTGTTCACATAGGACCTAGAAAACTAGGAGCCTATCTTGTGTGCTGATACTCACGCCATGTATTATATACCCACATATGACCATCTGAGTCTGAGTGCTCTGTTCTTTCTATTAGACCATGCATGCATATCCCATGTTCTGACAATTCATATACAGCAAAACATGTCTTTATGTTTAGTAGAAGTAAGTCCTGCATACCCACATTTTTCATGTCAACATGTAAAAGTTAGTGTTAAGTTCTTTATTCTTTAATATCGCTATTATAACTATTAATTTAACTCTGTGTGTGTGTGTGTGTGTGTGTGTGTGTGTGTGTGTGTGTGTGTTCCTTTGCATATATGTGAAGATCAGAAGACAACTTTCAGGAGTCTATTCAATCCATCTACCATTAGTGCTCTGTGGACTGAACACAGCTTTTGTAGTAGGCACCTTTACCCACTGAGCCATCTTACTGGCCCTCCAATTGACATCTTATTAATTTTTTTGAGATTATCTTTCTATATAAGATACACACATATATATGTGTATATATATATGAGATAATCCTCATATCTTACCTACCCGATTGCTGGGGGTACAGGTGTGAGTTACCATTCTTATTTTCCTCATTTCTTTAATAGGGATTAATTGGCCTGGTGAATTTGTCTGTAGCTTTATTTGGTATCAAGACTTCAAGTGCAGAAGCTTAATTTAGACCTCTATGTACTCAGTTATGACTCGGGCACTATAACAAAGCTTTGTTACTTTGTCTAGAGACTTTGAGTAAGTTCTAATATTACATATTCATAAACAAAGCTTTAATATTTAATAACAGAATACATTTTCAAATTAAAATGTATATTTGTTCTTATTGTGGAAGGAATGTTTATTCATCCATAATGGTCTCTGCCTGATTATAAATGGTGACCATTTCTGTATATAGATATGCATCAAGTCTACTGTGGTATCTGTGGTAACACTCATGTTTGTATTGCCAACAAAGCTTTAAGTAATTATATGAGTGTGGAAAGGAGACTGGAGGGCTGAGGAGGTAACCAGGGATGTCAGAGTTGGAGCAGATGAGGGGGAAGAGGAATGTTCCAAAACATTCTTTGTTTGAAAATACAACAGTGAGACTTAATAACTTTTCTGCTAATTTAAAAAAGAATTAAAAGAATTACACTTTTTCTTTTGGGTTGGAATGTGAGACATTCCCTGGAAGATTCCTCTCAAGATCATTTGGAAGCTAAAATTATCAAGCACATTGTGACATGAACAAGAAATAAAAAGTATAGGGTTGACTGTGGAATGGTACTTGTCATCAAGCCAGATGACCTGAAACAAATAACTAAATATTGTTTTTTGAAGAAATAGTTAAATAAATCCAGTTAAGAGAAGTAGATCATAGGTCATAGTGTTAGTAATTAAAGAGTTAAAATGCACATAAATCTAAAATGTCCATACAAGTGCAATTTATCAGACTCATGCACTAACTGTCTATAAAGAGGAGTAGAAGATTATATTAAAAGTGTTGTCCAGCTGCTTGGATTTGCTGAAGGAGGCAGAAGCAGGAGGATCATGAGTTCAAGGGCAGTCTGGGCTACACGTTTTCTGGGCAGTGGTGGCTCAAGCCTTTAATCTGAGTTCGAGGCCAGCCTAGTCTACAGAGTGAGTTCCAGGACAGCCAGGACTATACAGAGAAACGCAGGTGAAGTCCCTGATCTGCTTTTACTGCACTAACATAGTCATCTAATGAAGTCTCCCACCCTTCCTGAGGCTTAGCTCCCCTCGTCTCTATGAGGAGTTACATCAATATTCTCCAACATGTCAAACCTTTCAGAGACACGGGGAAAAGAAGTTTGCACGGTCCAATTCAAGTACAGTTTAAGTAAAGGAGTCACACGGTTAAGCTAAAATACTTTCAAGCTAGTGGTCAGTCTCATAAAGGGAATGCAATGGGATCATTTATATTGACTGTTACTACTCTGGGGAAATCGCTATTATTGTTGACATTCTCTGACAAGTAGCTCTTGCACCGACTACGAACTGTAGTGGAGCAGATCTTTAAGGAAGCAAGTCCCTCTTTATAATGAGATAGGATTTCAACTCTGCAGCTTAGTCTGGGGGATGGGTATTACCCACGCACCGTGAACCAGTGCAGGCTCGGCCATAGAGCCTGTCATCAACACATTCCAGATTCCTTTTCAAACTTAAAAAATAATAATTTGTTTCAAAGTAGTTTCAGTTTTTTTCACAATAGAAGGGCTTCTCTCATTAAAAAATGTAATCTTTTGCAATAAAATCCTCTGATAAACAAAATATCCAATCAGAGATGCATGATAGAGTGAAAAATGATTGCATTTCCTCATATGTCTAAAGAGACAAGAATATTAACTGTACTGAGCCTGGTTTTTGTCTTACTGTTTTCATTCTGACCTTTTCAATATTAATAGTTATTATTCAGCACTGAAATATGGATACCTGACACTTTCTTAATGTTTTATTTATTCTTTATTTATGTGTATAGAGGACTGGAGATATGTGTACATTGAGGGCAGCACCTGCAGAGACCAGAAAAGGACATTAGATGACCTGGTTTTACAGCTTGGTTGTGCTGTGCATTGTGGGTACTAGAAGCCCAACTGTGCCCTTAACTACTGAGACACTGCTCCATCCAGTCTCTAATTTTCTTTTTTCCTTTTAAAAAATATGTGTTTGGTTGTGTGTGTGTGTGTGTGTGTGTGTGTGTGTGTGTGTGTGTGTGCATGTGTATTCATGTGTCTTCCTAGATAGAAAGGTACTATGATTTAGAATGGGGATGGAACAAATGTAGCTGATTATTTAACAACATGGGAATGAAGTAAAGTATTTAAAAACACATGTAAGACCTTCCAAGAACCTTGACATGGCTTGGATCCACTTAAGGAACAACTATATAAAATATAATAGGATATAAATAAGTGTTTACAATGTAAGGGGAATTTTTACTTCAGGCTGAGGTATTTGGGGCTTACTTTGTGGTTCCAGGATTTAACACTAAAAGGAAAGCACTGTACCAGCCAAGAGAAAAGCTTGTGACTGCAGAGCCATGGTGGGAATTTTGAGTCTTAAATAAAAGCTAGCAATATTGCAAAGAACATGGACTTTCTACCTGTTAGAGAACAGCAGTGAGAAAGATGAAGAAGAGAACTCAATACAGGACTCAAAGCAGGAAGGGGGCAAGAAAGATGGTGTCCAAGATAGTAACCAGATGTTCACCAAGCCTGTTTCTTTGGCTTTCTATGAAATTAGTGAATTCTTGATTACTTTGCATTTTGGTGAAGCCAGGTGGAAATTGCTTAACAATGATGCTTAAATAGAATTATTCAGTGAGCCAGGGAAGCAAGAAGAGAATTTCCTTGCCATGTTCTCTTTGACCTTCCAATTACATGGCTAGGTAACGGCAGGATAAGCTTGAGGCCATATTCTGAAGATCTTCGAATGACCGTATAGATGACACCAGATACTAATGAGAATAAGAAACATATAGTTTTGTGTAGATACATGTGCTAAGATTTTGAGATTATTGTTGGTGTTTTATTTAATTAATTTATTTGTTTGAGATGGAATTTTACTATGCAGTGAGTCCAACCCTCCTGTCCCAACCACCAGAATGCAAGGAGTACAGGTGTGTGTTAGCACATAATGGCTAGCACCAAGTAACACCAGACATGAAGTAAAGAAGAAACAGGGAGGTTGGAAGGAAAGCCACTGAATTTCCTGATGCAGTAATAAAATGGCTGACAAATGCAACTTAAAGGAGAAAGTGTCTGTTCTTGCTCACAGCTCAAAGGTACAGTCCATCACGGCAGGGGAGCCTCAGCAGCAGAAGCTTGGAGCAGATGACCACCTTGTGTCCACCTTTGGGAATGAGATAGATGAGTGCTGGTATTCAGCTGGCTTACTTTTTCTTCAGTCTGAGACCCCAGCCCATGGGATGGTGCTACTCAACTATCAGAATGGGCCTTTCCACTTCAATTAATATAATCTGAAAAATCCTTCACAGTCTTGCCCAGATCCATTTCTCTCCGTGGTGGATTCCAGAATTTTGGATCCTGACAAGTTGGTAATCAATATCAGCAATCACATCCACAGCAATGAGATGTCTCAGAGTAAAAGGAGCTCTGAGGCAGCCCAAAGGGCCCAGCACTTAACAAAATCATTGTCTGCAGAAAATCAAACCTCGTTGACTTTCTTACTAGGAGGGTGTATGCGTCATGACTAGATACCCTATTTGCATTTACAGGCTCCATTGATGCTTGATTACTAGTAATGTCTCTTTCATTTGCAAATACACCTTGTTCTTGATGATGGTCATACTGGTCACTGTAACATTTGATAAGAATAGCTCCACAGTGACAAAACTCACTATCTGTAGAATGTTGTTGGCAGTGGGTGTGGGAGAAAGACCCTCGTCCCACCAGAGTTCCAGTGCTCTGGTCGGGCAGATGCAGAAGACTGCTGCATGCTTCCCATGCAGCCAAAGGGAGGGGGAGAGCAGGGGGAGAGGGGAGCACTGGGTGGTTTGCACGTGGGTGAGAGTCCTTGGTCTGGTTCATGGCTGGAGCGCAGGAAGGCCTTCTGGCTGGAGGTTAGACTGGGCTCCTTAGGGGAAAGCATATCCCATCATTCAAGCATGGTGGCAGGCCTTGATGGTCAGAGACAGTCTATGATTTCAGAGCTTTGTTGCAGTAAGGCAGGGAGAAAGAGAGGAGGTAGAAAGAGGGAGAGAGGCCAGCCATGGACACATGGAGAGAAGGGGGAAGGGAGGGAGAGAAGGAGGGCAAGAGAAAAGAGTAAGAAAGATGAGAGCTTAAAGAGAGCTAGGAGGGGCTAAGCAACTCCTTTTATTGTGGGCTGGGCTATCAGGTAGCTGTGGAGAGAAGCATACCTGGCTATAGTCAGGTAACTATGGGGTAGAGTCTAGCCAGAATACCAGAAGCTTAGGATATTGTCTGCATGATTTATAGTTACAGAATTATGGAGTCTGGGTCTCTGTGGTGTCAGGCATCTGTCTCTGGGAATGTGGCTCAGTCTTCTGTCCCTTGTAGAGTTTTCCACTGGGTCGCCGAAGCAAGCCTCATTTAACCAAAATAGGCTGCCTATCATGGCTCCACAGAATGTCATGAGATATTCATGGATGAAGCAGAGAGAAGGAAGATTATCTTCCAAAACTGAGCTGTGACAGGGAGAACAGGGGCAACTGGTTGAGGTACCAAGGAAGGGATTCCTGATTCTTGTGGCTGCTTTGTTTGTGTGTTTGTTTTTGTTTTTGTTTTTGTTTTTTGTTTTGAGCTAGGAAAATCCTTCCTTCTCTGCTAGGAAGGGATGAAAACTGGCCAGAAAAAAATGAGGTCATGAAGAGCTCCTCCACTTATTATATGTGATACAGAATGAGTAAAGAGTAGCCTTCCTATCTGATATCAATCACTGTATCCCTTTCTGCCAAAGTCACAAAGACTGCATTTTTGGAAGGATCTCTTGAAAAGAACAGATAAAGTAACTCTCTTCATAATCCACATGGACTCTGTTCCCATCATCTATGTGTGTTAAATGCTTTACTGATATTTTGTGGGCTATCAAATCATGGGCTGGGAAGGCAATACCTTTTATTTAGTTGTAAAAGTATTAACAAGAATGTGTTTATTAATCAATGTATCTATTGTCCTTCTCTTTTGGGTACTATACTTGATGCTTGGAGCTTTGTTTCATATTACAACCCAGATGTCTATTGAACCTCACACATTACAATACAGAAATAAAGAACCCTATCAAGCTGGGAAGAAGACCCATCAAGCGAAGTGCTTGGTTGCCAAGCATAAGAACTAGAGTTCAAATCCATAGAACCCATGCAAAGCTAGATATGATGTTGCATGCCTGCAATTCTAGGTCTCCTCGGGAGGGATTAGAGGTGGAGACTGATAATGCCTGAAAAATTGTAGAGCTATTAGCCTGGTGTATCTAGGAGTATACAATAGGAGAGAAGTCTCAAATAAGATAGAAAGTGAAGACCAATACCTGAGATTGTCCTGTGATGTCTACACCACACATAAACACATAAATACACATACATAAACACATACACACACACACACACACACACACACACACACACAAGTTTATCTAAACAGATATTTGTTTTTGAAACAGTATCTCACTATGCAACCCTGGCTGGCCTGGAACTCACTATATTGCCCATGCTGGCCTGGGGACTCACAGCGATCCACCTTTTTTTTTTTTTTTTTTTTTTTTTTTTGCCTCCAGAGTTCTGGGATTAAAAGTATATCAGTTAAACAATGGCAGTCTACATAGTAGATGCAACTAAAAACAAAACTTCCCAATTGAATTACAATGTACATTCTGTGACTGGATTTCTGTGTAATTGTAGTAGAAATAAACACAGATGATCTTTCCTCTCTTTTTATTCATGTATTAGTCTGTTTTTCAAAATACTCAAGGCAGCCTAATACTATAAAGAAAAGTTGATTTTGCTCACACTTCTGGAGACTGAAGTCCAAACACCTTGGGACAGTTCTGGTGAAGGCGCTACTCTAGTGTACTGTGGTATAGTAAATGACAAGGATGGTGTAGTGCATAAAAGGAAGAGGCGCTTCACCAAAGAGGAAGCCAAGAAGCTGAGTGCCACAATTCCTCCCAAGAGTGTGTCTCCAAGTCACTTAGCATCTCTCATTAGGCTTGTGTCTAGTTCTTACATCACCAAACTCAGGATTTTGTCTACCTGCTCCCTCTGCCTACCCTGTATTTCTTAGCTCGTTGGAGGTATACCATTTAATGTCATTCACTTCAAAATACATGTGCACAAGTTCATCTCAGAATCTTTTTTTTTAATGCCAACTTTGGTGGCTGGAGAGATGTCTCAGTGTTTAAGAGCTCTGGCTGCTCTTGCAGATGACCCAGGTTCAATGATCAGAACCTACATGATGACTCAACAACCATCTGTGTCTCCAGGATCAAGGATCTGGTTGGTGCCCTTCCCTGCCCTCTGCAGGCACCAGACACTCAGACAATGTACAACATGCATACAGGCAAAACCATGCATACACATAATATTAAATAAATAAAAGTTAAAAGACCAACAAAACCACAGTTATCTCTAGGCACATTCGATCTACCTGAGGGATACTTGAAAACAAGCAGCATTGTGCAGGAGTTTGAAGAATGCACCTGCACCATCAACCTGAAAAGTAGATTTCCCCGAGGAAGCAGGTTTCATAGGTTCCCCAAGTGGGCAGTTGTCTTCTTGAGAAGCTGGTAGAGAGCACAGCATGCAACAAAGGGCACAAGCAAGCCACCAAGCTCCAGGAGAGCCTGAATGTGAACCCAGTGATAGTTCTTCCTGGCCCCACTTCTGCCAGGGACCTAAGCCTTCTACACTACCCTTCTTTGTCCTGCTAAGTAAATACCATGATACATAAAGTGTTGGGCACCGAGCATGGTCAGAAATGACATATGAAAAGTGACACAATCCAGACACTCAGACCATGCTAACCTTTGCAAGAACAGAGAGCATGGAAACAAAAGGGATGTAGAAGAGTATATGGAAAACCTAAGGAGACCATGTAAGCTAGATGTGTGTGTGTGTGTGTGTGTTTCTGTGTCTGGGTATGTATGTGTATGTATATGTGAATGTATATGCATGTATATGTGTATGTATGTGTGCTTGTCTGTGTGTGTTTAAGTGTATATGTGTGTGGAGAGTGTATCTGTGTATGTATGTATTATTTATGCATATTTGTCTGTCTGTGTCTCTGTGTATGTCTCTTTATGTATGTGGAGAAAAGTATCTATATATGCATAAGTGTATCTCTGTGTTTGTGTGTCAGTGTGTGTGATTGTGCTTCTATCTGTGCATGTCTGTTTATGTGTATATTTATGCGTGTGTATTTGCATGTGTGTTTCTATGTGTGAATGTATGTATGTGTTTATTTCTATTCATAGACTATGCATTTGTGTGTCTGTGTATGCACATGCTTATACATGTAGCTATGTAGGGCATGTGTGTCTGTCCATTATGAGTCTGTGTATCTACATGTCATGTGTGTATTTGCATGTATATGCATGTGTTTATAGACATGTGGGGTGGGTTGTGTGTTTCTATGTGTCTCTGTGTCTGCTTTTGTGTGACTCTGTACATGTTTGTACATGCATATGAATGTGTGTGCATGAATGTCTATTTTTGGTTTGTCTGTGTGAATGTATGTTGTGTACACATGTGTATAAATATTGCCTTTTCCTTATTTTTAGTTTCATAATATATTTTATTTTCATCTTAATGTGAAATTCCTGCTTTATTTCTAAGGAATCTAAAAGAGAAGGGGAATGTGGACTTGAAGAGAGCACAACTCAACCCTATGACAGCCATAGAGCTGTTCTCCAGGAGCGAATTATTTCCTTCCATTTGGAGAAAAGACAGCCGTGTGTCCTGGGGAATGTGGCAAATGAACGACTGCTGGGAGACAGCAGGAGTTTTCTTAGAATAAGGACTGACACAGAACTTGGGGACACTTGATTACTTGAAAGGTCACAGAAAGAATTCAGTTCTCTTTCCTTATAAATTTGAATTCCTTTACATTTACAGAGTGATATTAGAGGATCAAAGAATAAGCCAGACGTGTTGACTCGAGAGGAAACGTTCACCCCAGACTCTAAGTGAACTCATCATTAGTAGCAATGAGAAGAGAGGGTGAAAGTCATGTCAGCTGCAGTGTTCCACATCACTCATGGCCATCAGCCAGTCAGCTGTCAGCAGGGCGGCGGAGTCTGTGTCATCCTCTGGGAAAAAGACAAATCCTAAACACCTTTCTTTCTCCAAAATATATTAGTTTCATTAGAGCCTAAAATACCCTATTTCAGCCTTGCTTATGCTAACACTGTTTAAATCACTACTAAATCCTTTCTTTTCTCTTTCTTTCCCTTAGCTGAAAACCATGTTGACACCACCCAGCTCTTAGGAATGACTTTTCTTCCCTTCTGCTCCTGCCTGTTAGAGGAACAATTGGCTTCCAGTTGTTATAGCTAATGATCAACATTAAGTAGAACATTAGCCAGAGGAGAGGCCATTGAAATCCCAGGAAAACCAAACATGTAGAAATGCTTCTTTGTGCACTAAATGCACACCTCCTGGTCTAGGCTGATTAGTAAATCAAGCCCAAAATTAAAAATATATATCATGTATGAGTTTGTATAAAGAATACTCAAATAAAGAGGCATTCAAAACAAATTAAGAGCATGCTAGCCATTCAAATAGCATATGCAATGCACTCATGAGGAGGTGTGTGTGTTTGTGTGTGTGTGTGTGTGTGTGTGTGTGTGTGTGTGTGTTTTCAAACCCCATTTTCTTATTATTTATTTAATTTAATGCCATGTGGTGAGGAAACATTGTAGATGTTTTAATTTCTAATTGTTTTATGTTCATCTAGGTGCTCTTACAGCCTAGTCCCTGAAGACTATCCCACACATTCCAGGGGCACTTGAAGGAATGCACAGCTGCTCCCTACCTCTCCTAAATAAATGTGCAGCCCCCTCTCCGGTATAGAATCCTCTCTGGGTACCTGACAGCTATGGTTGGTTTTCTGTGCAGTTCCAGTCTTCTGTTTCCCTTTTGCTCTGTGCTCACCTGTCCTACCTCCTTGTCTTTTACCATTACAACCACATGATCCCTCCTCCCAAGGAGGAGAGATTATCATCCTGGACCAAGGGGAAGAAAGATTCTAAGAGATGAACACAGTGGATTATCATACAAAACAGGGATTTTCAGACACAGCAAGGGTGTTGTGTAACTTCCCAGTGTAACTCAAGGAAGGGCCAATAAAACTCCATCCCTAGCCGAGGAGCTACTGGCAACTGTTGGCTGCCTGGAGTCCGTTTCCATCTCCACAGAGATGTGATCCCTGAGGGAATCTTCATGCTCTAATAGGTGGCCCAACACACACACACACACACACACACACACACACACACACACACACATGCACACTGTCACCACTAAGTGAATTCATTGGGTTCTATTTTTTTAATTAATTAATTAATTAATTAATTAATTTTTTGCCAGGCAGTGATGGCACATGCCTTTAATCCCAGCACTTGGGAGTCAGAGACAGGTGGATTTCTGAGTTCAAGGTCAGTCTGGTCTACAGAGTGAGTTCCAGGACAGCCAGGGATACACAGAGAAACCCTGTCTCAAAAAACTAAAAAAAAAAAAAAAAAAAAAATTTTTACATGCCAAATTCTGTCCCTCTCCTGATTCCTGATTCTATCCCCTTCCCACATTTCTTTTCCATACCTTTCTCCTTTGAGAAGGTTCCTCCCCAGGTATAATCCCTCCCTAAGGCATCAAGTCTCTACAGGATTAGGTGTACCTTCCCACTGAAGCCAGACAAGGCAGCCCTCTGATGCATATGTATCAGGGGCCTCAGACCATCCTGTATATGCTCTTTGGTTGGTGGATCAGTCTCTGGAAAATCTCATGGGTCTGAGTTAGTTGAGACTGTTGGTCTTCCTATGGGGTTGCCAACCCCTTCAGCTCTTAAATCCTTCTCCTAACCCTTCCATAGGGGTTCCCAACCTTAGTCTAATGCTCGGTTGTGAGCATCTGCATCTGTCTCAGTCAGCCCCTGGTAGAGCCTCTCAGAGGACAGCCATGTTAGACTTCTGGCTACAAGCAGAACATAGCACCAGTAATAGTGTCAGGAATTGGCGCCTATCCATGGGAAGGATCCCAAGATGGGCTGGTGATTGTTCATCTATTCCTTAAGTCTCTGCTCCATTTTTGTCCCTGCATTTCTTTTAGACAAGAACAATATTGGGTTGTAAGTTTTGTAGGTGGATTGGTGTACCCATGCCTCTACTGGGAGTAATGTCTGACTACTGGAATGGTCTCTTCAGGTTCCATATCCCCAGTGTTGGACACTTTGGCTAAGATTACCACATTGAGTCCTGGAAGACTCCCCCATGCTAGGTCTCTGGGACTTTCTAAAGGTTTCTCCCACCCCCACCCCTGACACTTGCATGTTTCCATACATTCTCCTGGACTTCTGGACCTCTCTCCTCTTTCCACCCATAACCGATCCTGCTCTCCTTTCCCCTTCTCTCCCCTCTTCCACCCAGATCCCTCTCACCCTCTGCCTCCAATGATTATTTTATTCTAAGTAAGATTTAAGCATTCTCACTTGGGCCTTCTCTGTATTTAACTTCTTAGGGTCTGTGGGGAGGATGGTGGGCATTCTATACTTTTTGGCTAATATCCACTTATCAGTATATACCATGCATTTCCTTTTGAGTCCGGGTTAACTCAGGATGATATCTTCTAGTTTCAACCATCTTGCCTACAAAATTCATGATGTCCTTGTTTTTAATAACTAAAGAGTGTCATTTAGCAACTAAAGGGTAAGTGAACCACATTTTCTGCATCCATTCTTTGGTTGAAGGATATCTGGGCTGCATCCAGTTTCTGGCTATTATGAATAAGGCTTTGATGAACATGGTAGAGCATGTGTCCTTGCAATATGCTGGAGCATCTTTCAGGCATATGCACAGAAGCAGTATAGATGGGTCTTCAGGTAGAACTAAATTAATTTCCACAGTGGTCGTACAGGTTTGAAATCCTACCAGCAGTGGAGGAGTGTTCCCTGTTCTCCACATCCTCATTTGAGGTTTTTATCTTAGCCATTCTCATTGGTGTAAGGTGGAATCTCAGGGTTGTTTGGATTTGCATTTCTCTGATGACTAAGGACATTGAACATTTCTTTAGGTGCTTCTCAGCCATTCAAGATTCCTCTGTTGAGAATTCTATATTTATCTCTATAACCCATTTTTAATTGGATTATTTGGGGTTTTGGAGTCTAAAGTCTTGAGTCCTTTATATGTTTTGGATATTAGCACTCTATTGAATATAGAGTTAGTGAAAATCTTTTCCCAATCTGTAGATTGTCATTTTTGTCCTATTGGCAGTGTCCTTTTCCTTTCAGAGGCTTTTAAGTTTCATAAGGTCCTATTTATCAATTGTTGATCTTAGAGCCTGGACCTTGGTAATCTGTTTATGAAAATTTCTCCTGTGAAAATGTGTTCAAGGCTATTTCCCACTTTCTTTTCTTTTAGATTCAGGAACTACAGACACAAGCATCACCAACAGAATTTAAGAGATGAAAGAATCCCAGGCATAGAAGATATTGGTGGTGAATCAAAGAAAATGCCAAGTGTTAAAAGTTCCTAACCCAAAGCATCTATGAAATTTGGGACACAATGAAAAGACCAAAACTAAGAATAATAGGAATAGAAGAGGGATAAGATTTCTTGTTCAAAAGACCAGAAAACATCTTTGACAAAATCATAGAAGAAAACTTGGCTAACCTAAAGAAAGAGATGATCATAAATATACAAGAAACTACAGAACACCAAATAGATTGGACCAGCAGATCCTTACAGCCAACCACTGGACTAAAATCAGGGACTTCTATAGAAGAGTTAGGGGAAGGACTGAAGGAGTTGAAAGGGATTATAACACCATAGGAAGAACAACAGTATCAACTAACCCAGACTCCTTAGAGATCCCAGAAACTAAGCCACCAACCAACCAACATACGAGGGCTCGTCAGTGGCCCCCACTACTCATGCAGAACAGGACTGCCTTGTCTGGGCTCAGTGGGAAAAGGATATGTTTAATCCTGTACAAACGTAATGCCCCAGGGAAGAGGGGTGCTAGAGGGGTGAGGTGGGAGTGGGTAGGTGAGTGGGTGAGGGAAGTAATCTCTTGGAAGCAAATGGGAGGAGGGATGAAGTGAAGAACTCAAGGCAGGGGGACTAGGAAGGGGACAACATTTGGAATGTAAATAAATGAAATAATTAATAAAAACCCTAATTTTTTAAAAAAAGAAAATCCTTCTGCCACATAATAATCAAAACACTAAATGTACAGAACAAAGAAAGAATATTAAAAGCTGTAAGGGAAAATGACCAAGTAACAAACGAAGGCAGACCTATCAGAATTACACCTGACTTTTCAACAGAGACTCTAAATGCCAGAAAATCCTGGACAGATAACTTGCAGACCCTATGAGACCATAGATGCCAGCCCAGACGACTATACCCAGGAAAACTTTGAGTCACCATAGATGAAGAAACCAAGATATTCTATGACAAAATGAAATTTAATTATTTTACAACCCAAAAGAAGAGAATCACACACCTAGTACCACTTCCAACAACAAAATAACAAGAACTACCATTCCTTGTTCATTAATATCTCTCAACATCAGTCAACTCAGTTCCCCAATAAAAAGACCCAGGTTAACATAATGGATCCAACATTCTCTTGGATACAAGAAACACACTTCAGCAACAAAGATAGACATTAATTACCACAGAGTAAAGTCCCAGAAAAAAACTTTTCCAAGCAAACAGCCCCAAGAAACAAGCTGAAGTAGCCATTCTAATATCCAATAAAATAGACTTTCAACTAAAAGTTGAACTTTTCAACTAAAAGATATGAACTGGTGAAGAGATAATGGATGAAGAGTAGAGATGAGTAGTGAGGTGGCAGTGAAAGGGGAAGAAGTGGGATGGAAAGATGGAGATGTGCTTGATCAATATATATATATATATATATATATATATATATATATATATATATATATATATATATATATACATATACATACATACACACACACACACATATATATATATATATATATATATATATATATGTATACACACACACACACACATATACCACACACACATACACATATATCCTACAATCAAAGCATTTTAAATGAACACATGAAATTCCCAATCAGTAGTTAAGAATAGTTAAAAAGAAGTTGAATATTGGAACCCTCACCTCCTACTGCTAAGCTGTCTTTCCATAAAACCTGTCTCTTGCATGCAGTGTATATTTGGATCATGAATTGTCTCTGCTCTGTCAAGTTCTATTTCTAAGAACTGTTTGATCTATTTACTCTCTGAAAATATACTAATAAAGTTAGAGTTACTTTCTGCCATTTGGCCATCTGTTTTCTTATAGCTTATGCCTGTCTACCACTGGTCCCATAGTACTACTCTCTTATACTTTGGACATTTTTGCTAGAATCTCATTGGATTTCATGCATTTTTCTCTCTCTACATGTGGCATTTGTGAGTTATTTTCTTAGTGGTTTCTCTGTGAATAACATTAGCATGTCACCTAAAAAGAATGTGATTCACATTAACACTGCTCTGAACTCAACAGCACACAGAGGTGTCCCTGGGTAAAGTACAGGGCAAATATACTTTCTAAGCAAATATTTGGACTTTTTTCTTTATGTATTGTTCATAATGTATGCCTTTTAAAAGCTGTGTAGGTTGTTTTGTTAAAATCTACCCACAACTTGTGTACAGTGACTCATCTAGAAAAAGTACTTGCTTTTGAAGCCAGTAAGAAAGTATGAAGTAGAGTCATTGCCCTAATGGTCACAGCTGTTAGTATTTGTGAAATGGAATTTTATGTCAGTCAGCATGAACTAGTCAACAGTTCATCCAAGCATGTTTGCTCCCAACTTTATTATGGAGAGATGTATCATCAATCATCTCAAAATTCCACAACTCAGGGCACCCAAGAGATTTAACGCTATCGCTAACTCTCCATAGAGTACTCTCATGATTTTCACACTTCCTTAGTTAGCATGAGCATCAAGAGCTCAACTGAAATGAAAGTAGTATCATCGTATTTCTCTTTTTTTTCCTTCTAGCATAGATTTAAAACACAAAACAAAATTAAAGCCAATATAATAAATCATCAAACAGAGAAGCTGAGCCCCCTCATCTCCCACATCTCCTTACAGGGGACAACTCATTAATTCATTGCCTATTTTATCTCATGATCCATATTCATAATTAATATTGTTCTACTGAAACTGAAAAAAAATGTAAAGGTGGAATTGAAACAGGATGAAAATTCTCTCAAAATAAAAGAGAGAAATCTCTCTGACAGCAAAGAGGTTATTAGTATAAATGGGGAGCATCACTTGACGGCAGGAAGCAAGTCCTTCCACACAGAGGGCTCTTCATCTGAGGGCTATTCACACCCAAGGGATAAAACCACTCAGACTCTAGACCTCCATAATAGAATGAACTGCACAGACTCCTGCTCTTGTCTATTACACGGGTTAGCCAATTTACCCAGGGGCAACCCTTTTGTTCTCTGGATGATATGTGAACTTAACTGTCAGTGGTGTCATCATTATGGCCTGTTCTTGTGACTCTGGCTTCCACCCCAGCCCTGTGCAAAATACCACAGATGAAAATAACTGGGTACCTCCTGCTTCCAGGCTATGAAAATGAATCCATATTTGTATCAAGTGACTTGAGTGATCAGATGATTTTGGTACTCAGAGTAAGAACTAACCCTGTGTATTAATCAGGGCTCTCTGGAGTCACAGAATTTATAGACTATGTGTATCCTGTATATATGGAATATATGTAGAATTTAATAGAATCGCTTATAGGCTACCATTCAACAAATCCAAAAATATCTATGTGTGAATGGAAAGTCAAGAATCCAGTAGTTACAATATAACAAAATGTTGCTTACCTTAAAAGTACAAGGACCTGAGTTTGAAACCCCAAATCCTCCTTTTAAAAAAGCCAAGTGTGATAGAACACATTTGTCAACCCAGTACAGAAAAGACACTAACAGGCAGATCCTATGGGCTTGTTGGCAGCCAGCTCAGCCTTTTGGGTGAATTATATGACTCTGGAAATATATTAGTTTCTTTCCTGTTACTGTGGTCACCTTGACAAAAGCAACTATGGGAGGAAGGGCTTGTTTGGGTTCAGAGTCTAGGGTTGTAGACTTCATGGTAAGAAAGGTATGGGGACAGAAGCTTGGGTACTTACATTGCAGGCACATTGGGAAACAGAGAAATGGAGATGCCTGTGATCAGCTTGCTTTCTCCCTTCTCTACATTCCAGGACCCCAGCTTAGGAAATGGTGCAGTCTACAGAGGTTGGGTCTTCCCACATTAATTAACTGATTCAATATAAACTTCACAGGTGTGTCCAGAGGCAAGTTTTGTAGGTGACACCCGATCTAGTAACATTGATGACTAAGATGATAAACAACCACAGAGACCCTGTCTCAAAAATATAAGATGCACAGTGTCTGAAGAAAGATACCCAGGATTTTCCTCTGACCGCTGTATGCAGGTCCACATAGGTTAATATTTGCCTCCATGAACCTGTGGAGACACAAACATGCATACAGGAATACACAATATCCACAACTCTAAATGGAAATGAAACTAAAAGTGCTGTTTTTAGAGTACGGAGGGAAGGGCTGCATAAGACTAGGCATTCATTCCATGCCAGCAAAGAGGAAATGCTTTGCCTTTATCACTCATGACACTTATATCAAAAAGGGAAAGTGAGATATCTTCATGTTGATGTCCCAGTGCCTATAATTTACAACTCCCTGCTCTGTCTGCATGGAGTACATCATTCCCCCTGACAGGATACTGAGTGTTTTCTTTGTAAGAGAAACAGAAAGAAAGGTATCCATCCAGGGAAAAAGACACAGACCGAATGCTCTAGAACTGGTGTTTATTTCAAGTGTCTCCAGAAAACTGCAAATATTTTGGGAAGAAGAAAACTTGATATCTTGCATGACATGGATTTTCCTTGGCAGGCTAGATTATGTGAAACAAAGCCAATATTAATCAAAAAAATATGAATTAATTATTTGCACACATGGGAAGCCTACAGAAGGCATCCTGACATTAGCAAGTTAATAGTTGGAAATTCACTAGTCAGGCCCTTTGTACAAGGAGACTGGGCATAGTGAACCCATAGCAGGCTAGAACATGTCAGTAACCCCGGCAAATCATTCATATTCAAGGAAACTTTGTGGGGCAAGAACAACCTGGGGAGGGGGGGTTGGAGAACAGACCTGGAGAAAGAGTGAAGCCAAGACATGTCCAAACACTGAAAATGTAATCTTGAAAGCAGCATGAGAAAAGATTGCTCCTTCCTGAGCTGGGCCTGCATGTCCCAGTGTGTATAGCACTATGACCCCTACCTCTACCACTGTTGAGGGATTCATGTAGCTTGATGGCCAAATAACAGGTTTAATTTCTTTTCTACCTATAAGGACATGTCCAACAGCACTTGGAATCCCTTTTCATGGAAATGAGACATTCCCAGCACCACAGCCAATGATGTACATTCATCCTCCAAACACCTACATACTCCCCAGGATTTATACAGCCCTCATTACTACACACACACACACACACACACACACACACACACACACACACACACACAAGACAACTAAGTTCCTGAAAACCCACCCACCCAACCACCCAGCTCAAAGTGAGCCAGGCCTGAAGAACCTATCATATTATTGAATCTATATTATTTCATGGAGTTTTTGTGATTGGAAATGTGGAGGTTTGGTGGGATTTTGCTTATATGTTTGTTTTATTATAGAAATATACATTGTATATATTCTCTATGCTGGAACCTGTAATAGGTGCTATGTAAACCATAAAGATGGTGTGTGTGTGTGTGTGTGTGTGTGTGTGTGTGTGTGTGTGTGTGTGTGTTTGTGTGTGTGAGTTGAGGGGTTATGTGAACAAATGGGTTTTTAAGCTATTTCAGTGTGAAAATATGCTAAATCATTTATTTGTAAGTACTAGAATATTAATCTGACTATGAAGCAGAGTTAACCATAAATACACAGTGGAGTGAATCATTGAGAGAAACCTCACCATGAGGAAGAAATGAGCTCTGTATTGATGGGTGGTTGAGAACGTCTCCCTGCTCTGATTTGGGGTTTGCAGTCAATACAAGTTGAGGCCAAAGAGAAAGATTTCTCTTAGTGGTTTCCTTAACTTTTGCACACAAACTTCTACAACTATTGCTACCAAAGGAGAGAACAATTAATTCTCAAATTAAAAAAAATTTCAAAAACAGATTAATTCATCTGAAAGGACTATAACACACAATAACATAAACTTGGTAATTTAAATAATAGAAATGTATTTCTCAATGTTCTAAAGGATGGGAAAACTCTAAGGTTATTAAGTGGCTTACACTGGTTTCTAGTGGGGCTTCATTCCAATCAGTTACTATGTCACTGACAAAACATAAGACAGAAGCAACTTAAGGAGGAAAGGATTTATTATCTAAGTTCACAGTCTGAGGTTATTGTCATCATAGGAAGGAAGGCATGATGGGAGGAGTTATCACACGGTGTCCACAATCATGCAACACAGAGTGACAAATGCTGGTATGCATATTTTTTGTTCACATAAGGAGTGACTCTGCCCACAGTTGAGTGTGTCTTTCTCCTGCTACTAGCCCAACCTAGAACATCACTCGCAGACAAAGCATGCTTTTCCTGCAGTGACCTGATTTCCCATCAGGTTGACATCATTTCCCTCTCTTCTTTTGATGCAGCTCCTCAAAGAGAGACATGCCCCACTCCTTTTCCTCTTCTGGCAAGGATTCCAGTCCTATGTGATGAGACCCTTCTTTATAAACTAATGTAATTTTCATTATCTCTAGCACGTAGCTGAACTATGCTGTTGAGTTCCATCTGACATATACTTGAGGGTACAATCAGGCAACAGTAGTGAGACTGATACAAGTGAATGACTTTTATTGTGAATGGTCCACAAAAAGGCTACAACGGAAACTATCGCCTGTTTCAGGCCCCTGACTCAGCTAAAGACGTTTGTAATCACAAAATTGAAACATAACTCAATTTTAAAACAGGTATAACTAATACATTTCTCACTGAAGTTTTAAATAATATTTATTTCCCATCCCCACAGTACTCATTTGATTATGATGGCAGGAAGTCAAGACACACAGAGCCCACTTCTGTCTAATCAAAATTAATATGCAGTATTAATTGTAGGCACACTGGCACACAGCATTAAAAGGTTCCAGTTAGAAGCAAATGCTGCACAGAAATCAATGTGTATATCAACGTAAATGGCTGGAGAAAGAGATTTATACCTCCATGTCAAAGGTCGTGATGCTTATTTAAAGTAGGAAGATGTAAATGACTGAAAATCCTTCCTTAGAATTGTTTCCTTGTGAGATTCTCAAAACTGACATACTTCGGGAGCCCTGGAACCAGAATACTAACAGAAATGCAAGCATTGACACAACCAATATTATGAAGTGTATAAAATCTAAAATGTCCTCTTAGAATGAACCAAGTGCGTTCAGCCTGGCAAGTTCTCTGGAAAGTGTTTCTTTCCAGCCATGGGTTTAAAAAGAGGTCCATACAAGGTCCTGGAAGGTGCTATCTGCAACATTTTCTTCCTTCCCTTAAAGGCAACCAGTAATTTGTAGACAACAAAACCAAAATACAAACTTTCTAAGTCAGGTTGAGCTTTCACAACGCATCATGAATTGGATAACTTAAATAACACAAATTTATCTTTTGTGGGTCCAAATGCCATTGCAATTGATTCATATATATATGAATATATATATATATATATATATATATGTATATACACACACACACACACACACACACACACATATATATATATATATTCTATTGTGATGGCTTAAAACCTTGTTGCACATAGAGTTTTATTCCTGTGAATAGACACTATGACTAAAGCAACCCTTTAAAGGTAAGCCTTTAATTGAGGCTGGTTTACAGATTCAGAGGTTTAGCCATTATCATCATGGTGGGAAGCATGGCAGCACGCAGGCAGACGTAGTGCTAGAGGAACCTCCAGTGAAGAATAAAGCCAATGAAGGAGACTGGATTTGTTTCACAAATCAGAGCTTGAGCATTTAAGACCTCAATGCCCCACCTCCACAGTGACACACTTCCTCTAACAAGGCCATTCCTCCTCCAATAAGGCCAGACCTTCTATTAGTGTCACTCCCTGAAGCTAAGCATTCAAGCACATGAGTCTATAGAGGTTGTACCTATTCAAACCTCCACATTCCACTCCCATAGGCTTATAGCCATAACATAATGCAAAAATGCATTTAGTTGAACTTCAAAAGTCCCCATAATCTATCAGAATCTGAACAATGGTTGAAAGTCCAAAGTTTAAAGTCTCTTCTGAGATTCATCCTCAGAATGAGTGGCAGCTGTCTTTGCCTGTGAACTCTGCTCACTAGACTGTCTTTGTAGTTTTATAATGAGGATTTCCCTGT
>CACVCL010029253.1:0-76841 GCA_902729485.2 Mus minutoides | reverse complement strand
ACAATTTACTAAACACATGATACTCAAGAAGAAGGAAGATCAAAATGTGGACATGTCACCCCTTCCTAGAATTAAGAACAAAGCACACATTGAAAGAGTTAAAGAGAGCATCTGTGAAGCTGAATCCAAAGGATGGACCCAACGACTGCGGCTGCCAGGGATCCATCCCACAATCAGTCACCAAACATAGACACTATAGGGTATGCCAGCAAGATGGTGCTGAAAGGGCCCGGATATAGCTGTCTTGGGGGAAAATATACCAATGCCTGGCAAACATGGAGGTGGAAGCTCACGGTCAGCTATTAGATGGAACACAGGGTTCCCAAGGAAGAAGGAGCTAGAGAAAATACCCAAGGAGCTGAAGGGGTCTTCAACCCTATAGGTGGAAGAATAACCATGAACTAACTAGTACCCCCTGGGCTCGTGTCTCTAGCTGCATATGTAGAAGAGGATGGCCTAGTTGGCCATCATTGGGAAGAGAGGCCCCTTGGTTATGCAGACTTTATAAGCCCCAATACAGAGGAACGCCGGGGCCAAGAGGTGGGAGCGGTTAGGTAGGGGAGCAGGGCCGGGAGGGGGGAGGGTATAGGGAACTTTCTGGATAACACTTGAAATGTAAATGAAGAAAATATCTAATAAAAGTTGAAAAAAAAAAAAAAACACTAGCCCATCCATGGCTCTCTGGTAACATTTACATCTGCTTCACATTGGGCACATTCACACCCACTGCCTTGTTCTGCTCATTTTCCATGCATTTCTGAGTTTTCTGCAGCTAAGTTATCAGGTGTTTCAGAACAGACACTGTGTAGTATATAATTCTCAATGTGCTTCTCTCATAGTGTGTTGAATAAAACATGTATAGTTTGGTTGGGTAATTGACTATCCCCCGAGATTCAAAGTCACCTCTTTGGCCTCAGCATAATGTGTTTCCTAACATCCTGACATCAAGCTAGTTCTGGAATTTTCCAAATCATTAGAATTCTTTACCAAACCAATCTAAGCTGTGATAGACAGGATGCATCCCTATCTGTAACATTTCCCTGGTGCTGTGGCTTATTAAAGATTGCAGGCCTGTGAGCAGCTGCTTAACAACAAAAACAAAATTCCTCCAGGGTAACTTGATTTCTGATCTTCCTTTAAAACCATCTTATGCACAAGTGTTCAAATGAGAGCAATTTAATCACAGAATGCAAACCTCAGACTCCCAGCACTCCTTTGGCATTGGTGGGGCCAACACCATAATTGGAAACAAGTGTCTGCCTTTCCCTGTGTTCAGCAGGTGAAGGGTAGACTTCAGTGTCATGAGCTCTCACTGAAGATCTACAGGCTCTGTTCCCTTGGCTCTGCTTGCTAATTATTCCCTTTATGGGAAGCTTGCTCTTCATGAAAAGATTTTCTTGAATCGATAGAATTTACTTTGAATCATACTTTCTCACACATGGAAAATATATATATACAAATAATGTGCACTATGTAAGTAAATATCACAAAATATTTAAAATTTCCCCTTTGAATGAATTTCATTATTTCATATAATATCTTATATACTATCTTAACATAATTTCATGTATATTTTAGTACTATTGATTTCTAAAAATAAACTGACATTTGAGACAGATATGATAGAGATATATGAATGTTAGCAGTTGATTGGGTCCACTTCACACAGCTGAAGGCAGGAAGATACCTTTGAAAACTCACAGGTATGTCATGAGCATGCATGGATACTCAGTACAGAAACTGCCAGAATACTGAGGCTTGACATCATTGTACTATATTAATTTCAAAACTTTTTAAATATAAATAAAATCTTCCCTTCTCCTCCTTCAAGTCACTTCACCCTTCGATCCCTGTAAAGCTGGACAAATAGGGAAATATATGCAAGTAATGAAACAATTACATGGCTGTTTGACGTAAACTTTGGGGATAATGTCTTTTTTCAGGTTACGTTTCTGCTATGATGATCTCAGAGAATGCAGCCAAGGTGAAATTAAGGGTAAACAAATGATCTTTTAATGATCTTAACGTGGAAACTCAGACAGTGAGTGACAGGCCTTTGACTTTATGGAAAGTCTGTCTTCAAGAACACCTTAGACCTCATACCACATCTAGACATTTTATTGTCTCCAGCACAATGGAAAGTGTCACATGCAGAAGAAAGCCAAAGGTTTCCTAATTATGAGCAAACAATGTAGCAGTTTCTTGCCTTTGCCTCCTTCAGCTAACTGCCTTGCTGCTCCTTATTGTTATTGATAATAAGCATTTCTACACCACTGAGATATTCATGCTTTCTCAAGTCATTCTATCTATACACTGTTCCTCCCACTGCAGAAGGTGAATCAGTCATCCTGATTTTATTAACAGCACCACAAAGACCTCAAGCAAAGAAGCAAGCAACCTACTCTTTATAAAGTCTTCAACATAAAACCATACTTCACATGTTCACCTTCCATCACCACTCTGACACTCTGAGATGAAAGTGTTGACAACCAAGGAATCCAATGGCCTTGGTCTTTGGTAAATTGACACAAAGTTAGTTGTTTTTGTTTGTTTGTTTTTGTTTTGTTTTGTTTTAAATTTAGAACTTTCTTTTCCTTGAATTTTTCCAGAAGCAGCAGCTATCAGCTTTATACCCTGCCTTTAATTTAAACTTCTCTAAGTGTGAACCAGAAACTTCCAGAAAGGTGCTAGTTCCTAGGGCTGGGGTGATGGCTCAGTCAGAAGGTGCCTGAGGTTTAAGTGCAGGCACATATCCCCAGCATCTTTGGAAGAAACTGAAGGAAGCTAGGAGTGGGAGAGCTGGTCCTCTCTAGAGAAGAGTTCAGCAACTGGGTGTTCCCTACCAAATGATCAGGTCTTATAACATTCATATTTGCATGGACTAAATGAATTATGTATACACACACACATGCACACATATATGCAATTAATAATTATTGGAAGAAGGAGCTATGAATTTGAAGGAGAGAAGAGAGATGTATGAGAGGGTTTCCAGGGAAGAAACGGAAATGCTATGACTACATTACCTTCTCAAAAGTAAACAAAACACAGAGAGGTGAGAGGGAGAGGGAGAGAAATGCTAGGCATAGCAATGTACCTTTGAATGAATGAGACCTTAGTGCTACAGAAAAGGGGACAGAGACAGGCAAATCTCTGCAACTTATTACCCAGCCAGTCTAGCTGAACTGAGGAGCTTCAGGTACAGTGGTAGATGCTGTTCCAAAAAAATAAGGTGAAAAGCAACAGAAGAAAGACACACAATGTCATCCTCTAGCCTACACACACACACACACACACACACACACACACACGTATACACATTCATACAAACACAGAAACACAGGTATTTACACAAATGTACACAAACTGCAAAAAAATAAAAAGGTACTAGTTCTTGTCCAGATTGTTTATTCATTAAATCCAGAGTGAGGGCAAATGCTTGGTTAGTATTAACAGAACACTTTTGCCTTACTTTATTATAGACATGCAATAAATTAAGTTTGGTTGGGTCTTGTTAACCAACATGGAAGAAATATGGTTTATATTTTTCTGTTCTCCCTTCTAAGAAGGATTCTGAGCTTCTGGGCTAATATCCACTTATCAGTGAGTGCATATAATGTGTGTTCTTTTGTGACTGGGTTACCTCACATGGAGTGAGGTGATTGCATGGAGTCTGTAGATTGCTTTTGGCAAGATAGCCATTTTTACTATATTAATCCTGCCAATCCATGAGCATGAAAGTTCTTTCCATCTTCTGAGATCTTCTTCAATTTCTTTCTTCAGAGACTTGAAATTCTTATCATACATATCTTTCACTTCCTTAGTTAGAGACACATCAAGTTATTTTATATTATTCGTGACTATTTTGAAGGGTGTTGTTTCCCTAATTTCTTTCTCATCCTGTTTATCCTTTGTGTAGAGAAAGGCCACTGATTTGTTTGAGTTAATTTTAAATCCAGCTACTTCACTGAAGCTGTTTATCAGGCTTAGGAGTTCTCTGTTGGAATTCTTGGGATCACTTATGTATACTATCATATCATATCATCTGCAAATAGTGATGTTTTGGATTCTTCCTTTCCAATTTGTATCCCTTTGAACTCCTTTTGTTGGCTAATTGCTCTGGCTAGGACTTTAAGTACTATATTGAATAGGTAGGGAGAAAGTGGGCAGCCTTGTCTAGTCCCTGATTTTAGTGGGATTGCTTCCAGCTTCTCTCCATTTAGTTTAATGTTAGCTACTGGTTTGATGTATATTGCTTTTATTATGTTTAGGTATGGGCCTTGATTTCCTGATATTTCCAACACTTTTATCAAGAAGGGGTGTTGGATTTTGTCAAATACTTTCTCAGCATCTAATGAGATGATCATGTGGTTTTTGTCTTTTAGTTTATTTATATAGTGGATTATGTTGATTGATTTTCATATAGTGAACCACCCTTGCATCCTTGGGATGAAGCCTGCTTGATCATGATGGATGATCCTTTTGATGTGTTCTTGGATTCAGTTTTCGAGAATTTCATTGAATATTTTTGCATCAATATTAATAAGGGAAATTGGTCAGAAGTTCTCTTTCTGTGTTGCGTCTTTGTGTGGTTTTGGTACCAGCATAACTGTGGCTTTATAGAACAAATTGGGTACTGTTCCTTCTGTTTCTATTTTGTGGAATAGTTTGAGGAGTATTGGAATTAGGTCTTCTTTGAAGGTCTTCTGTGATGTGTCTGGGCCTGGTGTGCACCAGGCGGGAAAGCATAAAACGAAGTCCGAACTGGGTGTGTCATTGAAATCCAGGTCTGGCAATAAATGCCCTGGTGAGGGGGTCTCTGAAGATTTCAGTGTTAGAATTTTTGAGTGTTTCTGCTCTTTTAGAAAACAGGTCTCTGAGATGACAATCGATGAAACAGTGTATATCTACCCTTTATTCGGGGGTGGATCAGGGGATATATGAACCTTGGAAAGTGAAAAGGGAATCTTCATAGAGTAAAGTTTCATTGGCTGGGGTTTAAGATTCTGAGGTTATCATATTTGCATAGAAAGGCATTTCAGGACATTGAACTTGTCATTTTTTCCAAGGATTACATGACAATGCTCAGGTAGAGTGTGGGGGTTGAGGCTCTCCATGTGAGGTAGAGAAGATGAAGCCCTGATGCCAATGTCCTCTATTTTTTGGCAAGCTTCTGGAAGCTATCTGGATATGTTAGACTTCAACTTTAAGTATCAGGGTTTCCCAAAGTCTTGTAAAACAAGTAAAATTAAGTCCTTGTTGGTATTGAAGGCAATCTTTACATGGGCTCTCTGAGAACTTCCATGTTGGCAGAATCCAATATATCACAGGAGAGAAATATATAAATAAATGCTCTAAGAAGTTAAAGTGTTTGGGAGAAAATACATGGATTTTAAGGAAAAGAATTAATTCTTGGCACACTCTTAGAGACAAAGAGCTCAGCCTGGTAATGAAGTGTTAACAAGCACCAGCACAGATCTGAGTCTGATGACTACATAGTCCTTGGTTAATAGTGTGAAAATTGGATGTGTGAATGTTAAATGTTTATTTTATAAAGTTAAAGTGCCTTTTAAGATTATTGATTCCTTATGGAGATTCTCAGCTCAGAGAATTCTAGTATATATTAAAAGAGGATTCATTTGGTTACTCTGGACTAATTGTCCTGGCATGAATTCTATTTCAAACTGAATTTCATCTTACTTTTGTTTCAGTGTTAGAAATAGAATATAGGGCTATATACACATGAGACAAAGTCTATTACTTCCCCAGCCCCTTAAACAAGTTATTTCTTAACTGTATACAGAAACTAAAAGTTAAGATGTCCTAAAACTTCAGACAACATCTTTCCTGTGAAATAATATGAATATTTGAGAAAGCTAATAATTGCAAGATTTAGAGTCTTTAAACTCAGTCACTCCTTTAATCCACCACGGAAACATGAGGTGTTAAGGCCACTAACCAGAGCACATCACTGTATGGGAGAATATAGTACAATTACTTTTGAAGTCAGATGTTGTACTGGCTGGTTTGTGTGTCAGCTTGACACAGGCTGGAGTTATCACAGAGAAGGGAGATTCAGTTAAGGAAATGCCTCCATGAGATTCAGCTATGGGGCATTTTCTCAATTAGTGATCAGTGGTACCATCTCTGAGCTGGTAGTCTTGTGTTCTATAAGAAAGCAAGCTGAGCAAGCCAGAGGAAGCAAACCAGTAAGGAACATCCCTCCATGGTCTCTGCATCAACTCCTGCTTCCTGGCCTGCTTAGTTCCAGTCTTGACTTCCTTTGGTGATGAACAGCAATGTGGAAGTGTAAACTGAATAAACCCTTTCCTGTCCAACTTGCTTCTTGGTCTTGATGTTTTGTGTAGGAAAGGAAACCCTGAGAGAGATGTGCACATTTAGTACTACATCACTGAGAAATTGTCATTGTTCCTGACACAAATCACACTTATGTATCCCTTTGAGTCAATACATTTACCAATGTATTCCTTTGTGATGAATACCAAATCATTGAGATCAAGTCTTTATCAGAATTTCTCAAAAGTGTTAAACATCACTGAGTTTATGTATTTATAGGAATATAAACTTACAGGATTCCACAGGAATGAGAGGGGCAGTGGATAAGTTTTATTTTATAATTCGAATATGCTGCAATGTAGACTCCCCTTTTTTTGTAACAGAGATATAACAAAGATGAAGGCTGTGAACACAAGACTTTAAATCTTTGATGATATTTTTGAAAAGTAATTACATATGACTGTTTCAATTTCATCCTGCTGCTGTAATAAAAAAAAAAAAAATCTGTCCTAAAGCATTTTAGGTAAAGAGGGTTTGTTTTAGCTTATAGTTCCAGAATGATGGAGTCTATTGTGGGAGTGAGGGAAGCCATGGCAACAGTCAAGGAAAGCAGAGAGACAAGAACAGGAGGCTGCCTGACCACATTTTCATCCACACTCAGGAAAAAGAAATTGTGAACTGGAAGAACGGTCAAGCTGTAAACTCTCATAGCCATGCTCTAGTGATGCTCTTTGTCCAGAAAGGCTTCACCTTCAAAGAGCTCATACCCTTCCCTTGTAGCAACAGCAACTAGCAAACAATGTTCAAACATGTGAACCTATGAGAAACATTTCTCTATCAAACTTTTGAATTTCTCTGTTTCTGGCAAGTATTCTTTTTTTTTTTTTTTGTAAGATTTATTTTATTTTATTTTATTTTATTATATGTAAGTACACTGTAGCTGTCCTCAGACACTCCAGAAGAGGGAGCCAGATCTCGTTACGGATGGTTGTGAGCCACCATGTGGTTGCTGGGATTTGAACTTATCACCTTCGGAAGAGCAGTCCGGTGCTCTTACCCGCTGAGCCATCTCACCAGCTCCCAGCAAGTATTCTTTTATAGAGATGTAAAGAAGCACGACACTAAAGTGCTCAAATACAAAATCAAACTGACATTATTGCCAGGATCTTCCTTGGTTATGGCTATTCCCAACTATAATATGCAAACTACAGCATTCCTGACTGTAATCATAAAGGCATATAATAGAATTATCGTATGATTACTCTCTTAAGCATGAGCTACAACTGTGAAGCAGGGTTTCTCACTTCAAACTTCCAAAGCACATTCTATTCCACATCTTGTAGTTATGGGCTTTTAATAGGAGCCAGAAAAAGGCAAACAGACATTCATAAGAACAAGGTGAATGATATGAAGCAGAATGTTTTGCAATTTGGTCCAGTCTATGTGTTCATGCCAAAGTTCTTGGAGACCCATTAGCATCAGGACAGAAAGTTAAGACCAAAAGTACTCAGCTATGGAATACAAATTTTTTATGACATAAAATGAGATAGCTGGCAGTTTATTCTGAACTGGGTTGGTCAGACGGGATGTCAGAAGCCATATGCTTACATAGACTCAGGGTTTTTTACTTGCTTAGGTGAAGGGGTCTACCGCCCGCGGTCCCCCCACAGTACAGACTGGGTTTCCAGGAAGACTGACTAGGGCTGTAACGAGAATAGGGTGGGAGAGAAATGAAGAGGCTAAGTCGAATCACTCCAATCAAAGCGTCTGATTTTACTTTGAATTCTTTCTTGGTTAAAAGAGGGTAGAAGAGGGTAGACCCCGCCCACAGTCAGTTCTGAGCAGGCGCGTGAAATGTAGTCCGAAGTCTCAAGCACTGTGGAATGTCCCAGCTGGAGACAACATCTGGGCTAGGCAAGGTGGGCACTCTGGGGCACCAGGAAGCAGGATTTGGGAAGAACTCAGTGGCAGCTTAGCAGAACAAAAGAAGCCAGCTTAGCTGGAGAGCCAGCCCGCACCCCACCCCACCCACCCCTGCCTCAATGGCTGCAGGTCCGAATTGATCCCAGCCTGTAGCGGGCATGGGGGAGAGGAACCACACTTAGGCAATGAGTATTGTTTAGCATAAACCACTCTGATACAGGAAGTTAGAACAAAACTTCTAGTGATGCCATGCTGCCAAAGAAACCTTGGGAAAGACGCCACTTGTGCCCCTAATACTTGCCCATGTTTTACAAAGCAAAGACCATGAATAATGCATCCAAGAACTTCTTATAATAGCTTGAAATAACTCAGGTTGACTTTGTGAAGGAAACAACTATTCTCACAGACTAGTGTTTACTAAGTTTGCACTAAGATGAGGGTAAATCGGCTCCATAGCACAGTGGCACAGCCTCTTTCCTGTCTGCTCTCTAAAAGGCACAGCTTCATGTCAACCAATAGCATAGAATAGCTGCACTGAGGGTGTTACTAAGACTTCAATCCTGATTTATCCATGTTCTCACCTGCATTCTGGTGGCCACATTAAATGCCCCTCGCTCTAGCCTTCTTAGATCATCAGGAAGCAATGTACTTGGACAACATTATCAGAGTTGTCCAGAGAGCATCCTCTGTGACTGATGGTTGGAGGTGCTGCCCTGTGCCTTTGCAGAGAGTGGATATGACACATCATCAGTGCTGGCTGCTCTGCAGAGCTGTTGCCAGGCAGTGCTTGCAAATGTCAGTTCCACAGAAGTTCACCTCCTTTCACTTAATTCCACAAAAGATTTTTTTCTGCTTGTAAATGTGTGGACTTTCTTTGGTCTAAAGTGAACATTAGGTAACTAATGAGGTTTCCTTTCTGCCTGAGGTCTCAGGAAACTTGGGACTAAATTCATGCATACATTATACATACTTTAGAAATTAACTCACCTCAGGAAATGTTCTTGATTCTTTTCTTAGGTGTTTCTCCACTTACCTTGTGCCAGCTTAGAAGAAACTTTTAAAACGTATTCAAATCCTATGACAAAAGGAAACTAAATTCACTGAACATTTGATTGATACTACAAGATTCACTTGTGATACCTTGCTTTTCTTCTCTCTCCAAGACAGTCTTCTTATGCAGCCCTGGTTTACCTAGAACTTACAATGTAGAAGAGGCTAGCCTTGAACTCACAGAAATCAGCCTGTCTCTGCCACTGAATGCTCAATTAAAGTAGTATAACCTTCTGCTCAGCAAAACCTTCCATGTGTCTTGTTATCTCTGTGTCCTGGCTGGAAGATAAATTATATATACTTCAAATAAAACTCTAAAATACTAAATACTCTAAAAATACTAAATTTCAGAACTATCAATAGTCAGCGTTGATATTTGAAACCACTGCTTCTCCATCTGTCCAAAGCAAAAAGTCTGTCTAAGTTCCATAGTGAACACTACATAGTTAATTAACAATTGTAATAGAGGGACTGTTTTGTTATCCTTAAATTTATTATTCAGGTAGTGAGATATCTATCTTTTTTGCATTGCACTTGCAGTATGATCATGAGGGTAAAATAAAATTAAAGCAATGAAAGCACTCTGAAAGAGTTATTAAATGATATATAAATGTGAAAGATTTCTTTTACCTGCAGTGAATATTAGATAAATATATAAATTATATAAATTATAAATATATAAATTATTAATATTAAATCTAGTGTTTATATGTGAGCATGTGGTTCTAAATCTTGATGTATCTATTACTTATACTATACAGATCAACAATAGTATGAACTAACTGAAAAGTCCAAAGGTGTTTTAACAATAGTCCCTGAGATAAAATACCGAGTGGAAATTCATCAACAAGTATCTTATAAAATAAACTGCAGCTCATAAGGATCACATTCAGACATGAGAATTGGTACATGCCTACAGTTCCTTTCTGAAGCTACGCATTTAAAAAACCTACTGTGAGCCTCTGATCTACAGGCAGAGAATTTCTGTTTCAGTTTGTCAAAGAGCAGTGGTGAGGAGACCAATTGTTCTTTTCTGTGTCCTGAGGATCAGTTGTAGGCTTTATGCAGTGATCAAGTATTTCTCAACCCAGACAGGAGTAGTCTCCTTACTTCTCTTACCCAAACCCTCAGCCAATATTTAACTGCAACTTCAGCATTCCAATTCTGTTTTATTCTCTCTTCTCATTCCAACTCTTTACCCTTCCATAAAAAGACTTTCCATGCTGCCATTCTTGATTCTAATTATATAGTTTTTTTAATTTGGGGTTTTCTCTGTTTCCTTTAACTTACAAGTAAGAAAGTCTTTTAAAGCCCACATATCATAGAATATGCACATTCTTCCTTAGGCCTCAATACCAGATGAGCATAGTTTGTCACTTGACTGAAAACATTCTCTGTGGCTTCATGTTTTTGGTCAGCCACTCAGCAATTAGACTGTAGGGCCTTGTAATGTTTTAAGACAACTTTCTACTTTTGCAGGGCATTTAGCAAGCTACAGAAAACATGCTTTCTGCATCATATTTTTAGCTTAATGGATTGTGGTACACGCTTTTCTTCCTCTCCCCAGAATCACTGAAGACTGAGCTGAGGAACTAACTTTTATTTGTATTATAGGACATTGAATAAATCATGCATTGCAAAATACTTTGTGAGCCTCGAGGGCTATATAAATTGTAAATGAGAGAACTGTATATTAGAACCAACATGGAAAACTTTTGCAGGACATCCATGGTCTCAGGTTACAGTCAGACAAGTTGGAAAGCAGAACGGAGATGTGGACTTTGTCACCTTTTTGGAAAGAAAAAACATTGATCTAGAAGATGAGTTAGAGGGAGCCGTGAATATGGCTCCCTTTTAAAACCACTGCAAACAGAGAAAACATTGCAGGAAAGGAGGCAAAAGAGCGGGAGGGCGAAGAAGAGGAGGAGTGCAAGTATGATTGTCAGGTTCTTGGGATGCACACCCTGAGATGAAAGTAGGGATACAACGACATGCAAGGAAGGACAAAGCACAGTGGAAGAGATTAAACCAAGTAAGGAGGCAGCACCAAGCCCCTCCGAGCCTGGCCTCCTGGTTTCCAGGGATGTGAAATCCTGATGAGGAGTCACACACTTTTTGTGTAATATGAATGGTTTGTGTACACACTCATTTCTAAAGCTGTAGCTTAGAAACAGACAGTCAGGAAACCTGGCTTTGCCCAAGAAAGCCTTAATTACAAACTAAGAACTTGGCTGAATTTGGCCCAGAAGTTCACAGAGTCTTTTCCTAAGGTGCAAGCCAATTGGATCGTTTCTTCTCGACTTTTGTCATGAGTTATATAGCTGGAATAGGCAGGACATAGACTAGTCACAGCTTCATCAGCTGGACTGCTGGTTCTCAGATCAGTATCAAATGGAAAGCTTCTGAGCTAGCTCTCTGGGTTCTCACTCTAAAGCACATAGTTTAATGGTTCTGGAATGAGCCTGTGACTTTTTTTCATTTTTGTCAAGCTTCTTAATGATAAGCCTACTCCCCTTATTCCATGGTCATTGGTTGAGACCACTGAGCTCAGATAGTTCTTCAAGTGAAGAGGTGACTGTGAGCCCTTCTAGGATCACACTTATAATGGCTAGAGGCCAGTGGGACCATACTGGGAAGGACATCTCAGTGGAGTAATGACAGCATTCAGGATTCGGTTACAAAAAGATGAAAGGGCAGCACTGGAGGTGGGGAGGCAGCAAGACTGTTCAGGGCCACTCCAGCTGAAACTAGAGATCAAGTTCTCCAAGCTAATCTAGGATACACGAGACTTTCTATGTTTTAAGAAAACAAATAACTATGTTTGTCTATGCTTGTATGATGCTGTACACTTGTAACCAAAATATCTGAAGCAGGAAATTCAGATGTTCCAAACCAGTCTAAGCTACACATGAATGCTTGAGAGCTTCCTGGGTCACAAGACTCTGACTCAAGAAAACATGTAACAATAAACTAAGCAACAGTTAAAGTCTTTGTGGAATTTAAAAGCAAAAACTCTAGATAATAAAATATATTTATTCATCCCATGTTCCCTTTTGGAGGTGGATACTAATCCTTGGGTGATTTCTTGCCTAACTAACAGCTCTGAGACAGCCACTCCTTAAAAGGAGATAGAGCCTTTTGAATACATGATCATTTTTAAGTTTTTCCACATGGGTATATTGATGCCTTCATTGGTATTCATTGACATACTAATCCTTGTTAGGCTCTAATCTCTTTTGATAATATAGGCCATATTTATTTCCCCCTAATTTTCTAACTAACTTTCTCAAGGGAAAAGAATTCTATGCATTTCAAGGCTGCATTGAATCGATATTTCACTGGAGAACTTGAGATGGGTAGCATATAGAAAATGAGGGTTTCTTTACTTAAGTCCAGCTATAACTTCTAGCTTATTCATTTCTTTTATTTCTCTTATCACAAAATATATTAGCATACAATTGTCAAATCTCTCAGTATTTCTGTTCCTTTACATCTAACAGTCTAATTAGGATCCATGCATTCTTATGAACCATTACTCTGGCTCACAGACTTTCTACAAACAGATGACAGCCCCCAAATCTTAACATGTGCCTTGTGCAGTCTCTGAAACTCCTATGGATTTTTAACGTGGGGTAAAATATATGTTGGGCCATATGTTTAAATATTAGCATCTATAAAACCAAAGAGAGACTGTGACTTGTAGTTGTGACAAGCTAACTGACCAGGCCAATCTATAGAATTAAAATTAAATCTACCTAGCCGGGCGTGGTGGCGCACGCCTTTAATCCCAGCACTCGGAAGGCAGAGGCAGGCGGATTTCTGAGTTCGAGGCCAGCCTGGTCTACAAAGTGAGTTCCAGGACAGCCAAGGCTATCCAGAGAAACCCTGTCTCCAAAAACTAGAAAAAAAAATAAATCTACCTAAGGAGTAATAATTCTGAAGTTACTTCAGTGTTCAGCGGTTAGCTAATGACAAGAAGTAGAGCAAGCAGAATGTTACAATGGAAACAGACAGTGACTTGTAAAGGCCTTACTGAATTTACGGTGTGTGAAATGACTCAGCTGGGAAAAACACTTGCCACTCACGCCTAACAAACCTGAGTTTAATCCACAGATCCTGTGATAGGAGCAGAGAATAGAATGCCTGACGTTGTGCTCTGACCTCCTTGAGTGTGTACATGGGCACACACATACTGACACATGATTGGATGCCTGAGTGTGTATTAGTTGAGAGCTAAAGTGCATGAAAGCAATTGACTTTAAACAAGTAAAAGGAGAGAAATAGAAGTATCCTATTACAATTTCTAATACCAATGTGAAATGCTATAGTCAGGTTACATGTGGTAAAATATAATGTAAGTTAAAAATATATCATAAAGTGACAAATAGAGATACAGAGATAGAGGGAAAAAAAACAAAGCGAGAAAGAGACAGAGAGACAGAAAAACAGAGACCTGGAGAGAAAGAGACAGAGAGACAGAAAAACAGAGACCTAGGAATGGGTCCCCTAATTCTTTAGTACCCAATGGTCATTCCAGAAAAAAAATATATGCAAACAGCACTAGATTGAATCAATCTTTCTTTCTTTCTTTCTTTCTTTCTTTCTTTCTTTCTTTCTATATATATACAAATTGTGTGTGTGTGTGTGTGTGTATATATATATATATATGTGTGTGTGTATATATATATATATATATATATATATATATATATATATATATATATGATGTATGTGTGTGCAAATAATAAGAGAAAGAGGCCATTAATTTGAGAGGGAGTGAGGAGACATAGAATTGGTTAAACAGGGGAAAAGGTGGGAGGAAATGATGGTATATTTGGTAAAAATAAAATTTGGTTTAAAATAAAATGTCTTAGAACCATCACATATAATGTTATTTTTTTTTTTAGATATTTTCTTCAAAAGTGCACTATACACTCCCCCTGCCCTGTTCCCTTATCCACTTACTCCCACTTCTTGGCCCTGGCGTTCCCCCATACTGTGGCATATAAAGTTTGCTAGACCAAGGGGCCTCTCTTCCCAATGATGGCCAACTAGGCCACCTTCTGCTACATATGCAGGTAGAGAGATGAGCTCTGGGGGTAATGATTAGTTCATATTGTTGTTCCACCTATAGGGTTGCAGACCCCTTCAGCTCTTGGGTACTTTCTGTAGCTCCTATACTGAGGGTCCTGTGTTCCATCCTATAGATGACTGTGAGCATCCACTTCTGTATTTGCCAGACACTGGCAAAGCCTCACATGAGACAGCTATATCAGGGTCCCTTCAGCAAAATTTTGCTGGCATATGAAACAGTGTCTGCATTTAGTGGTTGATTGTGGGATGGACCCCCAGGTAGGGCAGTATCTGGATGGTCCATCCTTTCGTCTTAGCTCCAAACTTTATCTCTGCAACTCCTTCCGTGGATATTTTATTCCCTATTCTAGGGAGGAATGAAGTATCCACATGTTGGTCTTGCTTCTTGATTTTCTTGTGTTTTGGTAGTAGTATCTTGGGTATTCTAGGTTTCTGGGCTAATATCCACTTATCAGTGAGTGCATATCAAGTGACTTCTTTTGTGATTGGTTACTTCACTAGGATGATATCCTCCAGATACATCCATTTGCACAAGAATGTCATAAATTCATTGTTTTTAATACCTGAGTAGTACTCCATTGTGTAATTGGACCATATTTTCTGTATCCATTCCTCTGTTGAGGGACATCTGGGCTCTTTCCAGCTTCTAGCTATTATAAATAGGGCTGCTATGAACGTAGTGGAGCATGTGTTTATTACCAGTTGGAACATCTTCTGGGTATATACCCAAGAGAGGTATTGCTGGATCAATTGGTAGTACTATGACCAGTTTTCTGAGGAACTGCCTGACTGATTTCCAGAGTGGCTGTACCAGCTTGCAATCCCACAAGCAATGGAAGAGTATTCCTTTTTCTCCACATCCTCCTCAAAATCTGCTGTCACCTGAATTTTTGATCCTAGCCATTCTGACTAGTGTGAGGTGGAATCTCAGGGTTGTTTTGATTTGCATTTCCCCGATGATTAAGGATGTTGAACATTTTTTCAAGTGCTTCTCAGCCCTTCCGTATTCCTCAGTTGAGAATTCTTTGTTTAGCTCTGTGCCCCATTTTTTTACTGGGGTTATTTGAATTTCTGGATTTCAGCTTCTTGAGCTCTTTGTATTTATTAGATATTAGTCCCCTATCAGATTTAGGATTGGAAAAAAATCTTTCCCAATCTGTGGGTGGCCTTTTTGTCTTATTGAGAGTATTTTTTGCCCTACAGAAGCTTTGCAATTTTATGAGGTCCCATTTGTCGATTCTTGAACTTACAGCATGAGCCATTGCTGTTCTGTATAGGAATATTTCCCCTGTGCCCATATCTTCGAGGGTTTTCCCCACATTCTTTTCAGTAAAATTTTGTGTCACTGGTTTTATGTGAAGCGCTTTGATCCACTTAGACTTGAGCTTTGTACAAGGAGATAAGAATGGATCAATTCCCATTCTTCTATGTGAACTTCCAGTTGTGCGAGTACCATTTGTTGAAAATGCTGTCTTTTTTCAACTGGATAGTTTAGCTCCCTTGTGAAAGATCAAATGACCATAGATGTGTGGGTTCAATTCTATCTAGTTCTTCAATTCTATTCCATTGATCTACCTGTCTGTCAATGTACCAGTACCATGAAGTTTTTATCACAACTGCTCTGTAGTACAGCTTGAGGTCAGGCATGGTGATTCCCCCAGAGATTCTTTTATCGTTGAGAATAGATTTTGCTATCCTAGGTTTTTTGTTATTCCAGATGAATTTGCAAATTGCCCTTCCTAACTCAGTGAAGAATTGAGTTGGAATTTTGATTGGGATTGCATTGAATATGTAGATTGCTTTCGCAGGATAGTCATTTTTACTATATTAATCCTGCCAATCCATGAGCATGGGAGATCTTTCTATCTTCTGAGACCTTCTTCAATTTCTTTCTTCAGTGACTTGAAGTTCTTACCATACATATCTTTCACTTCCTTAGTTAGAGTCACACCAAGATATTTTATATTATTTGTGACTATTGTGAAGGGTTTTGTTTCACTAATTTCTTTCTCATCCTCTTTATCCTTTGAGTAGAGAAAGGCCATTGATTTCTTTGAGTTCATTTTATATCCAACTACTGTGCTGAAGCTGTTTATCAGGTTTAGGGGTTCTCTGGTGGAATTTTTAGTGTCACTTATATATACAATCATATCATCTGCAAATAGTCATATTTTGACTTCTTCGTTTCCAATTTGTATCCCCTTGATCTCCTTTTGTTGTCGAATTGCTCTGGCTAGTACTACAAGTACTATATTGAATAGGTAGGGAGAAAGTGGGCAGCCTTGTCTAGTCCCTGATTTTAGTGGTATTGCTTCCAGTTTCTCTCCATTTATTTTGATGTTGGCTACTGGTTTGCTGTATATTGCTTTTGTTATGATTAGGCCTTTAATTCCTGATCTTTCAATGAATTTTATCATGAAGGGGTGTTGGATTTTGTCAAATGTTTTCTCAGCATCAAACGAGATGATTATGTGATTATTGTCTTTGAGTTTGTTTATATAGTGAATTACATTGATGGATTTCCGTACATTAAATCATCCCTGCATCCCTGGGATGAAGCCTACTTGGTCATGATGGATGATCATTTTGATGTACTTGGATTTGGATTGTGAGGATTTTATTGAGTATTTTTGCATTAATATTCATAAGGGAAATTCATCTGAAGTTATCTTTCTTTGTTGCATCTTTGTGTGGTTTAGGTATCAGAGTAATTTTAGCTTCATAGAACGAATTGGGTACTGTTCGTTCTGTATCTATTTTGTGGAATAATTTGAGGAGAGTTGGAATTAGGTCTTCTTAGGAGGTCTGATAGAACTCTGCACTAAACCCATCTGGTCCTGGGCTTTTTTTGGTTGGGAGAGTGTTAATGACTGCTCCTATTCCTTTAGGGGAAATAGGACTGTTTAGATCATTAAACTGATACTGATTTAACTTTGGTACCTGGTATCTATCTAAGAAGTTGTCCATTTCATCCAGGTTTCCAGTTTTGTTGAGTATATCCTTTTGAAGTAGGATCTGATGATGTTTTGGATTTCATCAGGATCTGTTGTTATGGCTTCTTTTTCATTTCTGATTTTGTTAATTAGGATACTGTGCCTCTGCCCTCTAGTTAGTCTAGCTAAGCGTTTATTTATCTTGTTGATTTTCTCAAAGAACCAGCTCCTGGTTTGGTTGATTCTTTGAATAGTTCTTTTTGTTTCCACTTCATTGATTTCACCCCTGAGTTTGATTATTTCCTGCCATCTACTCCTCTTGGGTGAATTGTGCTTCCTTTCATTCTAGATCTTTTAGGTTTGCTGTCTGACTGCTAGTGTATGCTCTCTCTAGTCTCTTTTTGAAGGCACTCAGGGCTATGAGTTTTCCATTTAGGACTGCTTTCATTCTGTCCCATAAGTTTGGGTATGTTGTGGCTTCATTTTCATTAAATTCTAAAAAAGTCTTTAATTTCTTTCTTTACTTCTTCCTTGACCAAGGTATCATTTAGTAGAGTGTTGTTCAGTTTCCATGTAAATGTTGGATTTCTATTATTTATCTTGTTATTGAAGATCAGCCTTAGTGTGTGGTGATCTGATAGGATGCATGGGACAATTTCAATATTTTTTATCTGTTGAGGCCTGTTTTGTGACTAATTATATGGTCAATTTTGGAGGAGGTACCATGAGGTTCTGAGAAGAAGGAATATCCTTTTGTTTTAGAATAAAATGTTCTGTAGATATCTGTTAAACAGATTTGCATCATAACTTCTGTTAGTGTCCATGTGTCTCTGTTTAGTTTCTGTTTCCAGGATCTGCCCATTGGTGAGAGTGAGGTGTTGAAGTCTCCCACTATTATTGTGTGAGGTGCAATGTGTGCTTTGATATTTAGTAAAGTTTCTTTAATGAATGTGGCTGCTCTTGCATTTGGAGCATAGATATTTAGAATTAAGAGTTCATCTTGGAAGATTTTACCTTTGATGAATGCCCTTCCTTATCTTTTTTGATAACTTTGGGTTGGAAGTCAATTTTATTTGATATTAGAATGGCTACTCCAGCTTGTTTCTTTGGACCATTTTCTTGGAAAATTGTTTTCTAGTCTTTCACTCTGAGGTAGTGTCTGTCTTTATCCCTGAGGTGGGTTTCCTGTAAGCAGCAAAATGTTGGGTCCTGCTTGTGTAGCCTGTCTATTAGTCTATGTCTTTTTATTGGGAAATTGAGTCCACTGATGTTAAGAGAAATCAAAGAAAAGTAATTGTTGCTTCCTATTATTTTTGTTGTTAAAGTTGGTAATCTGTTCTTATAGCTGTCTTCTTTTAGTTTTCTAAAGGATTACTTTCTTGCTTTTTCAGGTTGTAGTTTCCATCTTTGTGTTGGTGTTTTCCCTTTATTATCCTTTGAAAGGCTGGATTCCTGGAAAGATATTATGTGATTTTGGTTTTGTCATGGAATACTTTGGTTTCTCCATCAATAGTAATTGAGAGTTTTGCTGGGTATAGCAGCCTGGGTGGCATTTGTGCTGTCTTAGGGTCTATATAACATCTGTCCAGGATCTTCTGGCTTTCATAGTCTCTGGTGAGAAGTCTGGTGTAATTCTAATAGGCCTGCTTTTGTATATTACTTGATTTTTTTCCCTTACTACTTTTAATATTCTCCTTATTTTGTGCATTTGTTATTCTGATTATTATGTGTTGTTTGGAATTTCTTTTCCAGTCTAGTCTATTTGGTGTTCTGTAGGCTTCTTGTATGTTCATGGGCATCTCTTTCTTTAGGTATGGGAAGTTTTCTTCTACAATTTTGTTGCAGATATTTGCTGGCCCTTTATGTTGAAAGTCTTCATTTTCATCTACCCCTATTATCCATAGTTTTGGTCTTCTCATTGTGTCCTGGATTTCCTGGATGTTTTGAGTTAGGATCTTTTTGCATTTTGCATTTTATTTGATTGTTGTGTCCATGTTCTCTATGGAATCTTCTGCACCTGAGATTCTCTCTTTCATCTCTTGTATTCTGTTGTTGATGGTCACATCTATGGTTCCTGATTTCTTTCCTATGGTTTCTATCTCCAGAGTTGTTTCCCTTTGGGTTTTCTTCAATGTTTCTCCTTCCATTTTTAGATCTTGGATTGTTTTATTCAATTCCATTGCCTGTTTGGTTGTGTTTCCTGTAAATCTTTAAGGGATTGTTTTGTTTCTTTTACATGTTTAACAGTGTTTGCCTGTAGTTCTTTAAGGGCTTCTGCCTCCTTGAGGGAATTTTGTGCTTCCTCTTTAAGGGCTTCTACCTTTTGAGCAGTGTTCTCCTGTATTTCATTAAGTTATTTATTAATGCCCTTCATAAAATCTTCTACCACCATCATGAGATTTGATTTTAAATCTGTGTCTTGCTTTTTGGGTGTGGTGGGGTATCCAGGACTCACTGTGGTGGGTGTACTGGGTTCTGATGATGCCCAGTGTTCTTGGTTTCTGTTAGTAAGATTCTTACATTTGCCTTTTGCCATCTGGAAATCTCTGGTGTTAATGTTCAAGCTGTCTCTGGCTGGAGCTTAATTCTCCTATGATTCTGTTACCCTCTGTCAGCACTCCTGGGAGTCCAACTCTCACCTGAGTTCCAATGGTCAGAGCACTCTCTGAAGGCAAGCTCTCCCCTTGCTGGGCATGTGTCCAGCAGTCTGGAGCTCTGATCCCACCTCCTGAATTCTGGGGTCAGAACCTTCCCTGTAGGCTAACTCTCCTCTGGCAAGGAATGTGCCCAGGGGTCTGGATCTCAGCTCTGCCTCCTGGCTGAGGATGAAGGCCCAAAGGGACCCTGACAAAAAAGCTCTGTTGCTTCTATAGCTCACATGCTCTCAGGTGATCTGGAGGTCCTGGATGTGCTCGGGGTCTGAGGTGTAGAGAGTCCTCTGGTGCCCTAGACACCCTTGGCTGGGTTCATGCAGAAGATGGCAGGGTTGGTCCTGATCTGAATGGATCCCAGCCTCTGGTCAGGTGGGGTTCCTTTGTCCCTGTTCCTGCAGGCACTAGACCCTCTGCGATTCTTTGGAGCTGATGTTATGTTCCCCTCATCTGTGATCCCGAGGTCCTGAGGAGGGGAGAGCACTCTGAAGCCCTCAGCGGCCTCTGGTCAGAAGGAAGATGGGGGAGGAAGGGAGAGACATATAATTTTATAATACTTAGTAAAATGACAAGTGGTAGTAAAAACTCTAAAAGACTGTCAGATGAATATAAAGGAAAAAATTTAAAAGTCTGTATTTAAAAAAAATCTAGAAAGAACAAATCAGAAAAAGATAATCCGTGAAAAGGTGTATTTTGAAGATACCATACCAATAGTTATATTGCTCTAGATCTTTAATTTATTTTTATGTTAGTCACTGGAAAAAGAAATGAGTACAAGATATTATGGTTTTGTTTGTCTGTTTGTTTGTTTGTTTGTTTGTCTGTTTGTTTTTTGTACTTTAAAGTAATCACAAAAGTTTGCCCCATTGTTGCTGCTGCTATTTGTGGGGGATTTTTTGTTTTTGTTTTTTTATGAGATGGAGTTTTGCTACATATTCCAGGATGGCCTAGAATTCATTTTTCCTCTGCTTCCAGGGATTGAGCAAGGGCCTCATGCAAGCTGGTCAAGTGCTTTAACCCTGAGCCATATTCCCCAGGCTGGCATGGGATTTGGGAATCCATGTGCCTCATCCCCCCAAAAGTTGATGTTGTAGATATAAAACACTGTATCTGTCATTGAATACATTTGCTACCAAAAACAAAAAAGAGAAGAGAAGAGAAGAGAAGAGAAGAGAAGAGAAGAGAAGAGAAGAGAAGAGAAGAGAAGAAAGGAAAGAAAAGGAAAGGAAAGGAAAGGAAAGGAAAGGAAAGAAAAGAAAAGAAAAGAAAAGAAAAGAAAAGAAAAGAAAAGAAAAGAAAAGAAAAGAAAAGAATTATCTTATTTGATTTTCTAGTGAGGGCAGCAACCAGTTAATGGCTTGTCCGTATTTCAAAAGGATATTATCCCATCTTCCCATTTTCTCAAACTATAGATCAGATCACCTCTGCACCCTGACATTTCAAACACCAAGAGCAGTTTCTGCTCCCTTTGCTGCCACAGACACTACCTCCCACCAAACTACCAAGAGCATCCTTGATACCCAAGTATCTTTCTGATATTCTGTGGTCTCCTTTGACCTCTCAATCCATCTGCCAACTAACAGCCATAGAAGGATTCCAAAACTGTAAACTGAAGCTGGAAAAATGACTCAAAAGGTAAAGACACATGTACCAAGTCTGGAGGCTGAGTTCAATTACTGGAACCCACATGGGGAAAGATAAGAACCAACTCCTGACAATTGTCCTCTGACTTCTAGCATGGGTCATGGCACTCTCCAGCCCCCAACACTGTGCACACATACATACATGCACACAAACAAGATAAATAAAATTGTAATTAAAATGTTAAAATATAAGCTGCATGCCACTGCATACCTGCTAACATCTTCCAGGGCGGTTAAGTCTATATCTATCATCTTAAAATGAACTACAGGACCCTGTGCCATTTTGCTGTGGTAATCTCAATGTTGAAACTTCCCACCCTAACTTCCATCCCAACCTGTATGTAGTTGTGAGTGGCATAATACTTCTCTCCCCTAAATGATTATGAGTTCTTTGACGGGTCCATCAGAGTTCCTTCATTTGCCTGTAGCAAGCACCTGACACACAGGTCCTCCAAACTAAAATGCTAAATGAGCAAATAAACTTTATAAAGATTACTGCACTGAGTGGGAAATGTGTTAGTTCATATGCAGCCAATAAAATGGAAATTACAAACACAATACGCAAAAGTTTTTAATATACCATATGAGAAAAACAAAATAGCAAAGTCATGTTGGATCTAGTGTGTACCATTTGCAGTGAGATTAGCCTCACACTTACAATCTGATTGAACCCATTAAGACAGTGAATGTGAGCTTTCTAAAACCACTCAGCTTGTAAAAAGGAGGAGAGCTATTTAAAGCTTAAATGCAGGAACTGTCTTCCAACGTAGAAAACAAAGTTTCTCTTAGGAACAAATGATTTCTGTCTGGAAGAAGTTTTGGTAGCCCATTAGTTATTCTGGACGGAACAAAGCTTCTTTGAGGCACGAAGATGCGATACCTAACTGTTTTGTTTTTTTTTTTTTTCCAATTTTTATTAGATATTTTCTTCATTTACATTTCAAATGCTATCCCGAAAGTCCCCTATATCCTCCCCATCCCCCGCCTGGCTTCCCTACCCACCCACTCCCACATCATGGCCCTGGAGTTCCCCTGTACTGGGGCATATAAAGTTCCCATGATGGCCAACTAGGCCATCTTCTGCTACATACACAGCTAGAGACACGAGGTCTGGGGGTATTGGTTAGTTCATATTCTTCATCCACCTATAGGGTTGGAGACCCCTTCAGCTCCTTGGATACTTTCTCTAGCTCCTCTATTGAGAATCCTGTGTTCCATCTAATAGCTGACTGTGAGCATCCACTTCTGTGTTTGCCAGGCACTGGCATAGCCTCACACGAGACAGCTATATCAGGGCCCTTTCAGCAATATTTTGCTGGTGTAAGCAATAGTGTCTGTGTTTGGTGGCTGTGCTCCAAATGCAAGGGCAGCCACATTCATTAAAGAAACTTTAGTAAAACTCAAAGCACACATTGCATCTCACACAATAATAGTGGGAGACTTCAACACCCCACTCTCATTAATGGACAGATCCTGGAAACAGAAACTAAACAGAGACACACTCAAACTAACAAAAGTTATGAAACAAATTGATTTAACAGATATCTACAGAACATTTCATCCTAAAACAAAAGGATATACCTTCTTCTCAGCACCTCATAGCACCTTCTCCAAAATTGACCATATAATTGGCCACAAAACAGGCCTCAACAGATACAAAAATATTGAAATTGTCCCATGCATCCTATCAGATCACCATGGACTAAGGCTAATCTTCAAAAACAACATAAATAACAGAACACCAACATTCACGTGGAAACTTAACAACATTCTAATCAATGATACCATGGTCAAGGAAGAAAGAAAGAAAGAAATTAAAGTCTTTCTAGAGTTTAATGAAAATGAAGCCACAACATACCCAAACTTATGGGACCCAATGAAAGCATTCCTAAGAGGTAAACTCATAGCTCTGAGTTTCTACATAAAGAAACTGGAGAGAACATACACTAGCAGCTTGACAGCACACTTAAAAGCTCTAGAACAAATGAAGCAAATTCACCCAAGAGGAGTAGACAGCAGGAAATAATCAAACTCAGGGGTAAAATCAACCATGTGGAAACAAAGGAACTATTCAAAGAATCAATCATACCAGGAGCTGGTTCTTTTAGAAAATTAACAAGATAGATAAACCCTTAGCCAGACTCACTAGAGGTCACAGGGACAGCATCCTAATTTTAAAAAGCATAAATGAAAAGGGAGGCATAACAACAGATCCTAAGGAAATTCAAAACACCATCAGATCATTCTACAAAAGGCCATATTCAAAAAAATTGGAAAATCTGGATGAAATGGACAAATTTCTAGACAGATACCAAGTACCAAAGTTAAATACGGATCAGATTAATGACCTAAACAGTCCTGTATCTCCTAAAGGAATAGAAGCAGTCATTAATAGTCTCCCAACCAAAAAAATCCCAGGACCAGATGGGTTTAGTGCAGAGTTCTATCAGACCTTCAAAGAAGACCTAATTCCACTTCTTCTCAAACTAACTGTTCTTAATAAAAGTACTTTGAATGCAGTACGTAGTGAAAAATCACTTCTATGGCAATTTCCTTTTTGAAAAATCTGAGCTAAGTCTCTTCTTCCTCTTTGTTCATAGCAGGATCAATTTGGCCAAGCCACTATGGCTTATGCCTGAAATCTTAGAACTCAAGGGGCTGAGACAGGAGGATTGCTAAGCTAGAGGCCAGCTTGGGTATATAATTAGTTCCCATATTCAGTGCAACACACCATCTCAAATGCTAATTCCAATACTAATAATGACAGTGATATTAATAATAGCAGTAAATAAGAGGCTTGGAAGTTGAACTCTGTAAAGAAGAATGCACTAGAAATATCAGTGCTAAAGCCAGGCTACAGTGGCTCTTAAGACCCAATTATTTAATTTTCAGAATTTTTAATTAATTAAAATTTAATTAATTTAACTTGTAAATGTAGACATTGTTTAAAAATTCAAATATATAATTTAGATTTAAATGCATTTCATTAAAAATAAAGGAAATAACCCTCAAAGCTCATTAATTCCCGGATTCATTTCTCTCACCTATGTTTGAGGTTATTTATGCCTATCACATGTGATTGGTAGCGATCAGATGCTGCAAAAGTTCTAATTTCTCATGGCTTGTGCATAGCTTTGAAGTTGACAGTTGTGTTTATAATTGCAATTTTCAAATTGGCAACTTTTATATAATGGTGCTTTGCTTAATTTTTCCAAAATTTAACATTTATGAAAGTGCTATGGAATGCTGACTTCTGGACTTGATATGGGTGTTATGCTCATGACTTTGGTTATCTACCAAAGGCCTCAAAAATCTGAAGCCTGCCAATATTCCACCATGGACTGTGAAAGGGCTTATGAGATCCCACTCTTATCTTGGGGAGTTATTTGCAGTTAATGGTGATTGGGAGGAAGACAATTGTTCTTTTCAACAGTGTACACAAACAAATTGGTGCTGCTCCAGTATTTAATGTGTGTGTGTGTGTGTGTGTGTGTGTGTGTGTGTGTGTGAGAGAGAGAGAGAGAGAGAGAGAGAGAGAGAGAGAGAGATCATGAAAAGTTCTTTAATTAAACTCAGCAGGTGACAAAAAAAGGCATGAAAGTAAAAGGTAGACTTGTTGAGCTTCAGCAGCAGAGACAGATAGATAATAGTAAATTGGAGCATGAAAATAACCAAAATATATTATTAACTGATGTAAAATTGACAATGAATTTTTAAATAGATTGAATAAAAGGAAATGATAAATATATGTAAATAATGTCAATGATTAAATTTGATTGCATGTCTCTTGCATCATAAATAGCACAGAATATTGTAGAAATAAATTATTATCCAGTCCAGCCAAGACGTTCCTCTTATCATAGTCAAGTGAGTGATATCCTGACATATGTTTTTATTGTTTAAATTTTGCTATAGCCTTGATTGCAAGCCAAATATCCACCCCCATTTGTGCCTGAGCGCTAGTTGCTTGTTAATTATAGCCATATGTTGTCTATGAGCACTAAAATTAAGCAAAAATCAATGAAAACATTCTGTGAAAATCAATGACTATATAGACTTTACTATGAAAAATATTGTATATTTTATCATTATTGTAAATTGTTTTGTGTGGCCTTTTTATCAGGAAAGTGAATATATATATATATATATATATATATATATATATATATATATATCCTTGGAGAGTTAGGTATTGAATTATAGCTTGCTGAATCTGGACTACTGCTAACACCAGAATTTGAAACTATGAAATCCAGACCTTCTTTATGATGCACAGAACTGTGTGGGAAGGCAACCCTACGAGCAAGCACAGAAGATCAGTATTCCAACTCCTGGTGCTTGTGATGAAACTGAAAGTAGAAACAGACATGGGTCAGCAGTTAAGAGCACTGGCTTCTCTTGCAGAGAACCCAGGTTTGGTTCCCAGCACTCACATAGCAGTTCACAACTCCAATTCCAGGGACTCTACACTCTCTTCTGCTTCCATAGGCACACAGGCTAGCACTTGGTGCACAGAGATAAATATAGGCAAAATACTCATGAGTCATAAGTACTATAGTAGTTGGTCAGCATTGTGCTACTAAGAGTCATGGATGGAACCCCAAACCCTTTTCATTATATGAATGTAGGTGAAGCTATGCTATGTTTGTGTGAATTGCTTGTTTAATGGTCAGGGAACACGATGTTGTAAAATGTCTGCTATCTACCTCAGACAGTACTTCATTAGCTGCCCTCAGTTTCATCTCTATCATTAATGTGACAAAAAAGGAAATATATCTTAGTGACTATATATATATATATATATATATATATATATATATATATATATATATATGAATAAATTAACATTCATTAATTATAGGAAGCGCTCTGTTTCCTAACTTGATGATGATAAATTAAATGTTCTGAGACAGATACATAAGTTGGATACATATGGACAGATACATAAGTTGGATACATATGGAAAGTAAATCCAAGATAATTGCCCTGTGAGATGGAAGTACTGTCAAATTGACATTCCTGTGGTTAAGGGGGTTGGGTCCAATTCACCAAGGAAATGTTATTTATTTTAATAAGTGACTTCCTACCCTCATTATTTTTGCTACTTGTGATTGGAGTCAACATGAGATCAATACCATATCCTTACCTCGTTTGTTCCTATGAGGATTCAATATTATATATCCTGTGAAAACAGGAAAGGAGGCACACTTCGAGTGGTTACTATTAATCCACACTGTCACTGCCATCATTAACATCATACTACATGTGGACTGGGAGGGCCCTGCCAAGACATGGTCCCCAGAGGGTGTTGTTGGCACCTTGTCACTGTCAGAGAAAGCCTGTGCCCTCGTCACTTTCTCTGATACTTGTCTGATACTTTATCAAGATTTCTCAGGGAATCTCTGGCTAAGTCACAGAGAGAAGTTCATCTTAAGTCCAGAAGGAAGCCTGCATTCCATGCCCTCGATTCTTAAAGAAGCCTCACAAGTTATAATTGCTGTTCAGAATCTGGATTTATGGTCATACAGTAAATGCTATTCATAGTATTGTTATGTTCTTTAGTCATTTTAAAATTGTAAGTGTACAATGTGTTTTAGCCAATATAATTTGAGATTTATAACTAATTATTTTTCAATGGTCAACTTAAAATTTTGAGTGAGAGTCAAATTGAAAAGTCAATTAATAAAAATTAAAGAAGAAATAGTGAAACTTCCTCTGTTGCTGTGAGTCTGTCCTTCCTCTACCACCTTCTTTTATTGATGAGAGAGGCCTGGCTTCTGTGGTTCCTAACTTTTACCTCTCTATCCTGCCCACTATAGAAGTAATTAGGTAACATAGGCTGCTCAAAAAAATCAGCAAAGCCACATCAGTGAGACTCTTGAGGGATACAAAGGATTCAAATAAGGATGATAAATGTTATTTGGAAAATGATAAGAATGATGGGGAGGCAGAACATCCAGCAGTGAGGAGAGCTCAAGTCTTCTTCACATGGCAAACACCTTGCCAGTGAAGCCACCAATCATGCTGAATTCAAGCAGGTAGCATTTGCTGTGTTTGCTAGCCATGCTAGGTACTGTGTCTGGTACTTCAGACATATTACCTCCTATTTTTTGTTCCTTTTGGGTTTGCTCTTTTCATTTGGGTGTGCTGCCAGACTTAGTGTATGTGGTACTGTATAGAAGCCAGGATTTTATGTGGGTTAGGAAGCATTGGACCAAATGCTACCAACTCAGACCCCAAATACATCATCACGTTGGATCTTTGCAGCCCTGACTAAAGCAGATGTCATATTCCATTTTGTAGATGATATTTGAGACTTAGAGATGTACCATATCACCAGAAAATGTCAGAGAAGAGATGCATAGGGTTCTTACCATCATCCCTGAGACTGATCATTTATCTCAATGGACACAATTACAGCCCAGTACCTAAAACAGCTTTCCTTACTGTGATAGAAAATGCAAGTGTGTGTGTTCCTATACTAAGAAAAATACCATCGCCTAAGTGGCTTCTGAACAACAAAAACTAATCTCTGACAATTCTAGAGTTGCAGAAATCCAGGATCAAGGTGGCTGAAGATTTGGTGTTTGTTGGAGGCCAGTTCCTAGGATTTTTGCTGCTTAGAAGAGGCATATAACTGTCTTGAAGTGCACCCATTTGGTGGCTATGACAAGAGCAGCCAAAGATTTACCTGGTGTGTTTCACCCAGTAAATGGATGCTATATCAAGGGATATAAGACAAATCCAGTTTGGGTGATGTGGTAGGTTCTATGTCAATGTGATGGGATTTAAATATCCATGCAAATGCATCTCTGGGTGTTTCCAGCAAAGAAGACCCATTAAGAATATTAGTGGCACTATTCTAGTTTTATATAAAAGAAATAAGAGAAGAGTGAGGGGAAGGAGGAAGAGAAGGAAGAAGGAACAGAATGAGAAGGAAGAGCAGGAGGAGAGAGACCAGGAAGGGAAGAAAGAGGAGGAGGAGGAAGAGCAGGAAGGGAAGAAAGAGGAAGAGGAGGAGGAAGAAGAGGAGGAGGAAGAGCAGGAAGGGAAGAAAGAGGAGGAGGAGGAGGAAGAGCAGGAATGGAAGAAAGAGGAGGAAGAGGAAGAGGGGGAGGAAGAGGAGGAAGAGGAGGAGGAGGATAAACAGCAGCAGGTATTTAGTCCAGGTCACTATGCAAGCAACATTACTTAAGCAAACCTCAGTGTGTCTAGTTTCAAAGCCTTTGATTTTTTTTTTCTTATTTGTTTGTTCAACCTAAGTATAGTTCCCAGGATCAGAAGGCCTGAACATAGAAGCTCGTGTCAACTTATGTGAGCTGTGCATTTGACTGCCATGTCTGGTGGCTTTCTCCAGCATGAAGAGCTCACACATACAATCCTGCCTTTCAGCATTCACCCTGATTTTCTTTAGGAGTGTTACTGGACTGGTCACTCAGATAAGTTCCTATATGCCTCCAACCCACACTGTTTAGTACTTGCAACTTGTTTATTTGATGTCAGCATCCTAGCCAGATACATTGTTTAACTGCACAGACCAGCATGTGTGTCTATTTATACATTACCTTCTAGCACTACTTTGCTTATATATCATGTATATTGTAAATCACAATGAAAACTACTACATTTTAATAAGAACACTTTGAAAATAATGCAGTAATGTTATAATCATGGTGGTGGCTGCAGGCTACCATTACTGACAATAGCCAAGGATACAATTTACACTTACTTAAAGGCCTGCCATTAGGGATGATAATAATTCAATATTTCAAATAGTCATCTTGACACCATTTGTATGTGACTGCTCAGTACATTTGATTTTACTGGCCTAGCGTTTTCCTCTGTGACTCATAAATGAAAAAGAAATCCTGCCTTGAAGATTTTTTTCCCTTGCATTTGCCATTCCTGTTTTCTGATATCCATTATTTATTTTATAGGAACTGTTCAAGCCGTTTCTTCACTTCATAGAGGTTGGTTATATGTAAATCCACTTTGCAGACACTTGTAACCTAGCAATCAGATTAAAGCAGTTTTGGTAATAACTAAAGAGACCTGTCTTCCCTGATTAGACTGCTGAGATCCGTCTGCACACAGGGTGTTCATGGATCACACCACATCCCCCTTACTGACCAATAGAAGGCACATGGAACTCAGCCTAGCCAGTGTGGCCTAGTCTGTCCCTTTTGTATGCATTACATAAAAGCAATGAAAGGATATAAATAATGTTCCTGATCCTGTGGTGGCCACCTTGAGAACACCTGCACTGGACTTCAGAGTTCCATTGCTCTGTACAGGCTCTGAAGAGCAAATGATAACTTCACTATTTTTGTTTGAACAAAAAAATAAAATTAATCTTTTACCTTTCTGTATCTCTGTTTGTCTCTTGTGTCTCTCCATGTCTCTGTGTCTCTGTGTACCTCTGTGTGTCTGTGTCTCTCCTTATCTCTGTGTCTCTGTGTATGTCTCTGTGTCTCTCTGTGTCTCTGTCTCTGCAGCCCAATAGTGAACAATGTTTTACTGTCATCACTTAATCGTTAGCCCTCTTCTTGTTTACAAAGTCTTCTCATTAAGCAGAAATTCTTTCTATAATTTACAGGAGCAAAACTTAAGGCACAGAAGTATTAGATTGCCTGTGGTTGTGAATCTGTCTTGAACCACACAATTGGCAATTTCTAGAGCTATCTGAGCCCATATGCTTTTAAACAATCCACTTCTCTTCCCATTTTAGCAAGGTATGTATAAGCATACACTAAATAAAACACATTACTATATGTGAGACATATATACAAATATAGCAGTAGAAACATGTAATTTCCATCCACTCATATATTTATCCATTTACTTACTTCTCCAATAAGTTCTTCAAGAACAAATAGTTATAACACCATATTCTAAGCACAGATTACAAAAGTGAATAAAGCAGACAATGTATGGCTGTTTGAGACCTTGTGGGTAAAAATAATAAAAATGCATTTAATTTGTAAGAAACTTGAACTCTATGCTAAGTTAGAAAATGGTGGACAGTAAAAGTGGTAAATATTCAGGAAACTGTGGGTGAGTTTGTTATGAGGCATAGTTTAAAACAAGAGGTCAGAGAAAGCCTTACTGATTAGGGGGTATTTGAACAAAGATTTGAAGAAGTGGAAGCATGAGCATGAGTTCTGCCTCAGTGTGTCTGTGGAAATCAGAATAACCACTCCTGATGACTCCTTATGTTCTTATGTTAGGAACCCATGAGAATGCCTCCTTACAAGGTAAAAGGGATCTCTGCAAACTGGCCTGATTTAATGACCTTAGTTGCAGTGGATCCTTTGGTCAACTGAGAAATTACATTTCCTGGAAACAGGAAACAAGGATAGCAAATTTCAAACAAAAGCAGCACTCTGAACAAAGCTGTTCCTGGAAGAGAGATGTGAGATAAACAGCAAGCCTGCTTTGCCATTGTGATGATTTCCAAGACAGCAGGAAGTGTAGCTTCCCAAGCTATAAGAGAGTTCCTTTGTCCTGTGTAAACCCAACACTTGTGTCAATTTGTCACGGAAGCAACAAGAAACTAATAAACCAAAAACAAGAAGAGCAATGAGAAAGAAGGCCAAAGAAATCAATAGTCACCCAGGGCCATGGAGCCCATACTCAGGCAAGATGGAGAGCAAGGGAGGCCTTCTGATGAAAGAACCAGGTGCCTGGAAGCAGAGTGCTAGGTATGAGTTTTGGAAGAAAGATGGACAACATGGAAGCAGAAGACAAAATTAGAATCCCAAAAATGAAATGACACGAGAAATGATGGCAGTGAAGAGGTGAGAGGCAACCCACAACTGCCTCATTCTCAGTGGGGAGCCTTGTGGATACTTTACCAGGTTGGCTGTGGAATATTCATAAGAAGTCAGAGATTTCCTGATTCTGCCTGACTGGGGATGGCATTGCCATGCATAAACTAAAGAAGGAGAGGTGTCTTGAGTATGGGGCTTGGGTGCAATGTTGGTAGATGGATTTTCAGCTTCGAATATGCTAAATTTATCCTTGTAAAAGCAGTTGAGATTTCACCCAAACATCTTCAGTGACTCTCCACACACCTGAACTTCTGCCCATTCTCCTCTGGGTTTAGCATTTTTATCTCCTGTGTTGTTTCCTGCTCCTGCCTTGTGCTTTAGGGCACACACACACAAACACACACACACACACACACACACAAACACACACACACACACACACACAAACACACACACTTTTAAAGTTTCTGAGTTCTCCTTGTTATAGTTTACCTTTATTTTTTGTCTTTGTCCTGAAATTTTCTTCTGTGTTTGTTTGTTTGTTTGTTTGTTTGTTTGTTTGTTTTGAGAAAACCACTCTTGTGGTTTGACTAACCTTGAACTCATCATCCTCTTGCCACACCTCAGCTTGCCAAGTGTGAATATTAAAGGCATACACCACCACAGTTTGCCTTACCCTTAAATTATGTCATAAATAAATGTATAAATGCATCTACCATGTCTCAGGATTTTCATGATTAGCTTAAGACCTTGGATTACTTATTACATAATTTTCCACTAAAGACCTTCTTCAGGAGTGGCAGTGCTCCGTATCCATATTGGAATTACTTCTCTATTTTAGTGAAGAAATAAAAAGGAGTTCATTTGCACTTAAAATGGCTGATTGCCCAGAAAGTTATCAGTTTCTGCTCAGCTGGTGTTCTTCTTTTCTTTTATTTTTCTCTTTGGTTCCATTTTTCTGCTTCCTGAAGGGCTGCTTCAATCAGATACTGAGTGTGATGACTCCATAGAGCTTTAAACAGATTAAGTTACTTCTTGTTTGCTCTAATTCTTAAATGATAGTTCATCTGGGTATATAAATTGGGTAGACAGAGGAGATGATGATGTGAGCGAGGGAGGAATCTCTCTAGAATTAAGAATGAAAACAAAACAATAGAAACAAGATGCCTCTTGTGACAGAATTCAGAGAGGCTCAATTGTAAACCTGTCATGTGGGGTTTTTCCATCAGGAAGCTTCTCCCTGTGCTCTGGCTTCCACACAAATCAGAGGAAATAAATCCTGTGCTTTCTATAACTCACAGCATCTGTTAAAAGTTGGCTACGACCATCAGTGAAATAGTTTCAGTGAACTGGAGGGTAGTAACAGCACCATTTATATTAATTTTATGTATTTAATAGTAATATCACGAATGTAAGATTCAAAATATTATTTTTATGTACACTTCTGGTTCAGAGGTGTTGATTTGGTTTTACAATTCAGTTATTTATACTGAGTTTCTTCAACTTTATTTTTCTCATATGCAATTTAAACAATTTAAATGAAGACTTAGTTAACAGAGGCACTAAATCCCCCATTCTCTTTTACACACAGTAAAATCTCTATCTCCAATAGGCAGTATATTTTAAATATATGTGTATTTGTGGTAAAGTCATGCTTTCTCTCTTCTCCTTGTGTGAGCCTGGAGAATATCCATATAGAAGATACCCTCACTATAGTCTTTCTAAATGGAGAATCACTTCAGGTGTGAGGATTGTTGACTCCAACACCTGGCATTATTGTCACCTCAATGTTGAACCTGACTTTTGCTACCAAATACATCTTCTAATAAGTAAGAATAAGTGACTCTATAAAGAAACCAGATTCCATGGAAGCAACCTTTGCTCCATTTGAAGATGACTGTTGTGAATGTAAAAATTCAACAACAGTAATCTGCTGTAGAATGAGCTTTAATAGTAGAAGTAGAAATAGATTTGAGAATGGGCCAACTCAAAGCCCTGGCTCTGTGTCTGGGTGAAAGCAGAGATGGTCAGCCCATGGTCGCCCTTCCTCACCTGCACCACCATGGTCAGCTCTCCACCACTGTTGCAGTGGCCAGCAAGAGACAAGCAAACTCTCATGCTTTCATATACTTGGGCTGCTTCATCCAAGTCTTTGCCATCAGGGCCAGCTCTACTGTGTTGGCCAGCGAGGTGTAGGGCAAGCTCTCCCAAGTGCTGTACTCAGTAAGGAACATGGCCAGCTCCCCCAACTGCCTGAAGTGTCAAGGTGGCAGGGGTGAGGTGGCAGGAAAGTGGTGGGCTAGCTCTCCTTTGCTCAATAAAATACCCATTTATAAATTTCTAGAGAGTGAGAAAGGGCTTGTCCTACAGATCTAAAGCTGCAGAATCTTCCTGGCACAGGACAACAACTGGATAACATAGACAATAACCATGAGAATCCAGTTCCAATGGTGTAGCAGAAGCCAGAGATTTCTAGGCTTCTGATATAACTTGACTTGTTGCAAGGAACATTTGTAAGGAAAGTTGTGTGGAAAAAGGGTGTACCTACTATGGGACATACCATGATACATTTCAACTTCCATGATGAGATGTTTTCTGTTTTGTTTTGTTTAATTTTGAATTTCTATTTTTTTTATTTTCTTTTGGGGGTTTTCAAGGGTAGAGGGTAGATACAAAGGAGAAGGGAGATGAACGGGAGTGGGGCACATGATGTGAAACTCACAAATTCCTAATAGAATGTTTACAACAATAGTAGAAGTTGAAACAAGTCTACAGATGGAAGGAGAACCAGTATGTTTGAATACTCAGAGAAAGATGTGTTTCCTAATAGAAGCTGACAGGTATGAAATGAGACTACAAAACTGTTGGCATTTATGATATTATTTATATTCTTTCCTGAATACAGGTACCATACTGTGATTTTTACCCAGCAGTTAAAAAGCTGTGAAACCTGATAAATTTTAACCAGGAGTTATTGTACTTGCATCGTTACAAAGGAGACCCTTTTACTGTTCATCTTCACAGTCTGTCCACTTTCATCTTAACCCCGATTTCTGAAGTTTCTCATCTATGAGACTGAATAAAAGGTTAAGCTTGACATAAATTCTTCAGGACTGTAGAGTTGCATCCATTTTTCTCCACTTTAATCACTTTCTCGTATTTTAGTGTGATGGTCACACTGTAAAATGGTTTGCTCTGAAGATCAAACTGCTCTAATCCCTTGCTTGTCTTACAAGGAGTCAAAAAACCTCTTTCTAGGTTGAGTTATTAATGATTAGGCTGAAAGCAAAGAAGCTACTGTTTCAGAACATCTATGGTGCTCCACTTCTTTATTATTGTTTTTTGTTTGTTTGTTTGTTTTGTTCTTGTTTTGTTTTGTTTATTGGTTTTTTGAGACAGTGTTTCTCTGTAGCCTTGGCTGTCCTGGAACTCACTTTGTAGACCAGGCTGGCCTCGAACTCAGAAATCTGCCTGCCTCTGTCTCCCAAGTGCTGAGATTAAAGGCCTGTGCCACCATGCCCGACTATTATTGTTTTTGTTAACTTACTCACTTTACATCTCTCTCACAGACCCCTCCCATTAACCCACTCCCACAATTCTTCCCAAAACTCCCTTTGCCCTTCTCCTTTGAGTGGGTGGGCCCCCTGTGGGTATTTCTCCACCCTGTGTATTCCTCCACCCTGTGTATTCCACTTCTTTTCAGTATACATCAAATCTGTTTTCTGGCTTTACAAAGCAGAAAACACCATCTCCATTTCCAAAAATTAAAAAGCCAGATCTCTGCAACAAATCTCTGCAAAGGATTTACCAAGATCTATTTGTCTAAGAATTTTATAAATTCATTGTTTTTAATAGCTGCATAGTACTCCATTATGTAAATGTATGACATTTTCTGTATCCATTCCTCTGTTGAGGGGCATCTGGATTATTTCCAGCTTCTAGCTATTATAAATAAGGCTGCTATGAACATAGTAGACCATGTGTCCTTATTACATGTTGGAGCATCTTCTGAGTATATGCTCAGGAGTGGTATTGCTGGATCATCCAATAGTACTATGTCCAATTTTCTGAGGAACCTTCAAACTGTTTTCCAGAGTGGTTGTACCAGCTTGCAAACCACCAGCAATGTAGGAGTGTTCCTCTCCCTCCACATCCTCGCCAGCATCTACTGTTACCTGAGTTTTTAAACTTAGCTATTGTGACTGGTGTGAGGTGGAATCTCAGGGTTGTTTTGATTTGCATTTCCCTGATGACTAAGGATGTTGAACATTTCTTTAGGTGCTTCTCAGCCATTCGGTATTCCTCAGTTGAGAAAACATCCTGGGTGAGGTAACCCAATCACAAAAGAACACACATATATGCACTCACTGATGAATGGATATTAGCCCAGAAGCTTAGAATACCCAAGATACAATTCACAAAACACATGAAACTCAAGAAGAAGGAAGAACAAAGTGTGGATACTTTGGTCCTTCTTAGAAGGGGAAACAAAATACCCATGGAGGAGTTATAAAGTGTGAAGAAGAGACTGAAGGAATGACCATCCAGAGACTGCCACACCTGGGAATCCATCCCATAAACAACCAGCAAAACCAGACACTATTGTGGATGCCAACAAGTACTTGCTGACAGGAGCCTGATATAGTTGTCTCTTGAGAGGCTCTGCCAGTGCCTGGCAAATACAGAAGTGTATGCTCACAGCCATCCATTGGACAGAGCATATGGTCCTCAATGAAGGAGCTAGAGAAAGTACCTAAGGAGCTAAAGGGGTTTGCAGCCCCATAGGAGGAACAACAATATGAACTAACCAGTATCTCCAGAGCTCCCTGGGACTAAACCACCAACCAAAGAAAACACATGGTGAGACTCATGGCTCTAGCTGCATATGTAGCAGAGGATGGCCTAGTCGGCCATCAATGGGAGGAGAGGCCCTTGGTCCTGTGAAGGTTTTATACCCCAATATGGGGGACTGCCAGGGCCAGGAAGCAGGAGTGGGTGAGTTGGTGAACAGAGGGAAGGGGAAGTGATATGGGATTTTCAGAGGGGAAACTAGGTAAGGGGATAACATTTGAAATTTAAATAAAGAAAATATCTAATAAAAAGGTGTATATATATATATATATATATATATATATATATATATATATATTTGCCCAGTGTCATGTGGCAAACACATGAAATGAGATTTCACTTTAAATGTCAAACAGGTCTATGGTTAGAGGACTGTCATCTTGTTACTCAGAACATTGAGACTATAAGATCACAAGTTCAAGGCTACCCTGGGCTACAAAATGCGCTCAAAACTAGCCTGAGATACTTAAGAAGACTGTCTCAAAGCAGGCTAGTTACTCACAAACTTTCAGTGTTTCTCCTGTCTCTAACTTCTTTGTCACTCTAGGCTTATACATGCCTGCAACTCTGCCTAGCTTTATGTGCATTCTGGAGATATGAACTCTGCCTGTCATAGTTGTAAGTCACATTCCTTCCTAGCCAAGGCATCTCCTCAGTTCTCTAGGAATTCTCCCCCTTTCTCTCCACTGTACATGCAGGCCTGCTAGAGGATGTTTCACAGGTTCTCCTGTTTCTACCTTCAGTCCATCATAGCATATCTTTCTCTATATTGGTTCTGAGAATCTAAACTTATCTTGTAGTTTCCATGCCAAGGACTTTACCTACTGAGTCATATCTAAAACTCAAATTTCTACTTTGCATAGAGAAAATAAATTTAATTAGGGTAGGTTCCAACCGAACCAATTTATCGAAACTGTTTTGTGTAAATCTTACTTTCAAATATATCCCTGTTCTGGGGTCTATGAGTTTAGGACTTTAGCCCATCTTTCTTCTGAATAGATCACACAATTCTTTCTACAACTTGGGGTAAATGTTGCAATGGTTGGCTAAAAATTATGCTGAATCAGTCTTTCATTCAACATACATTATGTAGTATATATGGCATGCTGAACATGCTGCTGGAGAGAAGTAACTGGTTTCTGTCCACAAAGCACTCAAATTATTTGCACTAACACAATGAAATTTGGAAAAAGTCTTTTATTTGGCAGTGCTTTGTAATGAATGGCAACAGTAATACCTTTTTAAAAAAATCACTCATGATCTATGCAGACTAGACTGTGCTTATGTGGAGAAACTATGGCTAGGCCAAGTTCCTAGCATGTTGTCAGGAACTCATTATTCCCTTGTGAGATTTCTTCTTATGATGCCATTTGAAGACATTATTCATATGGAAAAAAGCTAAGAGAGGAAGAGGAAATCACCCTGAGCTATCAATTATACTCATATCAAATTAGCCAAAGCAAGTAATTATGTCAAATTCAAGTTTTAAAGAAACTGTAGACACATTACCAAGGAAGTGGATATAGGGGAAAGGGAAGAACTGGAGGCAGAACCCAATGACATTGTATCAACAGAGCCAACACATCAGTTTTGTGTACTGGTAACTTTGCCAAGCTCTTTACTCACTTTACAGAAAGCGTTAGCTTGCTCTTATAGGGTGAAGTCAATATCATTCCTTATTCTTGTGTTTTTAACATAATCTTAGTTATCTGGGAAAAAAGAAGGCCCTGATATTTAAGATAAAATAAAGGAACTGAGTATCTTCAAAAAATTATATTAAGAAGACTCTAACTAACTTGATGGTGGAGACAGTTTCATTGATCATAGCAAAGTGATAATGGGATATCAAGAGACCGTTGCATCCTTTGGGCTTAGGCACAATGTTTCCACTCCTCTGTGAAGTCACCAATCTATTTACTCAGATATAAAGCATTCACAATACGGAGAATATCAGAGAAAACTCTGTGGTCATTTCTCCTGATCAATTATCAGCAAGTTAATGGATGTCAAGGGCTGTCTGGAAGCTTTATAGAAATGCAGATTAGATGCAGACTACAAGGCAGTGTCCAAAGCTGAGATGATACCTTTCTGCTGTCAGTGACCAGTCAGGGCTCTTCCACATCATTACTGCGTTAACGACAGCCTCCCACCATCTCTGTGCACTCAGCCTCACCCGTGTGGCAGCTCCCACAGACAGCAGACAGCTCATCTCTGTGGCCCCTATTTGTAATTGAATTATAGTTCAAACACATGAACCCTTGATCTGTGACAGAGACAAGGATCTAGATGTCACTGTGTTTTATCATGCAGAAATGTGCATGTGCTTCTATGGAGCAGAAAAAAACTAAATGAAGGAAAAATTGTCCATCTAGGTTTGTTTCTAGTCCTGAGATTTTTTTTTTTCTCTCTCCTATTTTAAAGATACTCCACGGTTATAGACAATTGAGGAAATTAAAGAAAATCTACAAAGGAAGATATAGACTAGTTTTCATAGCCAGAATCTAAATATAACATAGGCAACATCATGGTTGATTTTCTTCTTGTATCTTGTGTACATAACATCTCATTTACAATTGAAACACAGAGAATAAATGGGTTGCTTCTTGTTCAGCTTTAATGTTGTGGGCATTAACTCAGATCATTTTCATGAAATATTCTTCAGGAAGAAGTGTCTTTTGACTTTAATTATCCTAACAATACACTGATCCTTATTCACTTTTCAAATTTTTTATTGTCCTTTTTGGCATCCATAAGTCATAAAACGTTCCTCCTATCAGCATGTCTTTGTATGTATGTTTGTTTGTTTTGACATTGGCTTTCCATCCTTCACAATTGTCAGGGTATTATATGGTGGTGATTTGTTTGGAGAACAGTTCAAAAAAGTAGGAATAAGGCACAAGGTAGAGTGGCCAGAAAGAAGAGGGAGCCAAAAACAGATGCTGGAAGATTAGGGATATAAAAATCACTGATGGTCAGAAGGCAAAAAGAGGCTCCATTTACATGCAGTTGGACAAGGACATCTTTATGCAGACCTTTGGGGATACACATACATGGATACCTGGTAAAGTCCTTTAATACTAGCTTGAGGAATATCACTGTTAGGCTGTGCTTGGGTGAATGCACAAAAGTTAGTGCCTAGCAGTAGCTGGGGAAACCTAGGTAGATCTGCTAGAATGAAAAGAAGTGTGTGAGTTAATGCTTTTCTTCTGGGTCCACAATGCTATGCGTATTAAAAACTAAACTGATACAAAACCCATGAAGGTTGTTTGTGTTGTTCAGATTTTCCTTGGAGACTGAGAATAGAAAAGAAAATATTTGTTTGGGCTCAGTTCAGGGATTTCAGTCCACACACAGCTAATCTCAGTGGCTTGTGCTTAGGCAACGATGATGCAGAGCATGTGGTGTGGCAGAATCACTCAAATAATGGTGGTCAGAGATAGACAGCTCCTTCCCAGCCACACTTCAACCACCTAATTTTTCTAACAGCACCCTGCCCACTGTTTCCATCCCTTCTCAATATGTGATTAGTGGGTTTCATCCACAAATAAGACTAAAGCCCCCATCTCTCCCTAAAAGCCTATTGATTGGCAACCGAGACCTGAAATCATGAATATTTGGGGGAACATTTCAACACCAAATAGTAACACTGATTAAAGTAAATATTTTACTGTCAAATTTGTAACACTAGACAGTGAAAAAAGATGAAGAAGAAAGCTGGAGTGAGGAGTTGAGAGTACTAAACTCTAGAAAGAAAGTCATCAGCGCTGCTGTTCGCTCATTAAAAACGTCTAATCCAAGTTGCTCTTCTTTATATACCCTAACCCTCAGGGAGTCCCGTAGCATCCTTGTTCTTTCTTCCCAAACAACCATCATGGCAATGTGGCAAGGCTGTGAAACAACCATCATGGCTATGTGGCAAGGCTGTGCTCTCAATGCAAGAGTAGACATTTCTAAGCTTAGTCTTTTCTGACTGTGCATATATTAAAGGTTACAAAGTAATTTAGGACAGAACTGTAAGGATAGGGATATTTCATTTCAATCAAATCTATATTCCATTGGTAATAGCAGTATTATCTCCAGTTTGGTGAACACAAGTAATTATGGAAGTGGAGATGGACATAAAGAGGCACAAGTATATAATAAGTCATTCAACAAAAGCAGCATGATAATCTATTTATTTTTGCTAGCATAAATAATATATGAATAAAACCAGATACAACCCTGTATTTCAAAGGTTTTGTAATGTCAAACTGTGTGCTTGCTACAAGCTCAGATTTATATATGTATAAATATAATGGGTGTTAACTATTAAGAGTTTTATAATATCCTCAAGAATTAGATGTTATGGCTTCAAGCTCTAAAGAGAGATGTGGTTCCAGATATACGAAAGGGGGTGAGGATAAGATGGAATTCCACCCTTATGGTCCAAATAAAGAACAATGATGATATTGATTTCACTGCGATGTTATGAGCACCAAATGAGGCACTTAGTTCAGTGCCAAGCGCAGAGTACCAGTGCATTTTTAGCAATTTTTAATGTCAAATTCCACAGAGAGTTTGAAAGCATCACTCAGGATTCCATCTCTGCCAGTGCTAGACCCTGGCTTCCTGTGTCTCACTGGTGGTACTTCTGAGCTATATCCTGCATAGGTCCAGATGTCAGCTGTACTTCTCTAACAAGCAGCATGACTCTGCATATAATGGACCATCAATAAATGTGACTTCAGTATATCAAATCTACATTCCATTTTAAATTGTAGTTGGTGTACATAATACAGTTGTACATAATAATAAAATTACATTGTTGCTAATATATAGTAAAATTATGATGCTTTGCTTAGCATTGCTTTGGAGGACCTTAAAGATATTAAACAGCATGTGTTTCTTCAATCAACTAAAGAGTGATAACATTTTAGGTGCCCATAGATCACAGCCATATCCGTCTAAGATGCATTGTGGTTTAGAAGGGTAGGACTGAATGTTAAGACAGACACTCAGGAGGGAAGTCCAGTGGTTACTGCCAAGGGAAAAGAAATTAGGTAATGGAACTGCTGATAAACTTCCTGCTTCCGCCTAAGATGACATATAACAGAGGCTCTTATAGTCATCAGGGAAAGACTGAAAGGCAAAGAGTGCCTAAGTCTGTCTTGGAGAGTCTGAGATAAGACTGTTATACCCATACAGGTACCAAAGGGTCAAGTTATTCAACAAGACAGATTGTCTTCCTTTTGCATGTTTTTATTTTACATGAAGATTGAACCTGGGTATTTACCCATGCTGGGCAGGATTATTTCCTATGGACAGTCTCCCCAGCTCAATGAAAGGTCAGAAGCCACATTTAATTTTAATTAGATATTTGAGACTATCTAATGACATCATTTCTTCCTTCTCTTTCCTCCCTCCAAATACTCCCATATATCCTTCCCCTTCAAATTTTTATTTTTCATTAATCATTATTCCATGCATCCTCAAGGAAGAACTATAGAATGAGATCTAAACTCCACATGGAAAACCATGCTTATTCTGTGACAGTGGGTTCTGAAAAGCATGTAATTTCCTTATTTCCTGAGTATTTCCAGAACCTAGTTTCTCATTTCCCTTTACTGAGTATCCACTATATCCTGGACCATAAATACATATATTATATATGTATGTTAATATATTATATACAGTATATGTATATACATAATATATATGTGGAGTATATGAACATACATAGTATATATTAATATGTTATATCTATACATATTAATATTTCTTACATATATAATTACTACATTCAAACCTCCCAAATTCTTATGTGGGTGGAAATCAGGTGGTCAGTATCATGCCTGAGACAGTGCCTAGAATAAGTTCTCATCAGTCCTGACTGGGTATATGGAAAGAAAAAGCACGCATGTCCAAGCCAGAAGCCTGCAAAGCAAGGTAAGTTTCCCAAAAATGAAAGGGTTCCACATGCATGAAAGGGCAGATCATTTCCTTAGCAGATCACCTTAGCCTTAGTTTTGTGGCCTCTCTGTCTTCCCTTTGTAATACAGCTTCCCTTTCATGCCATCAATTCTCATAATCCTACCTCTCATTCTGTCGCCTCCAAACTGGAGGGCCATGACATCTCTCAGCTTCCAGAAGACATTCAGACTGTCCAATAAACTCTGGTCTTCTCATTACTCTACATTTCATGTCATCACAAGGAGGCCCTAGCCTATGACTCTCATTGACTTTTGAGAATGACCTATGTGTTTCAACCCTCTGTATGATTCAGGCATATGTCACATTGCTCTTTTCCAGTGATTCCTTGCTCCTTCAGCAGCAAACAGCTCAGGCTTCCACTGCTTGTCCTACTTTCTATACCTTGACACAATGCATCTTTCAGTCACCAGTGTTCATTTAGTAAGTAACACTTTCTTCCATCGCTACAGTGCAAACACACTGGGAACAAGAGTCATGGTCAAACCCAGCTTTGTAATAGCTACCATGGCAAACACTAAATCCAGCATGCTCAAATTACTGGTTAGGGGCTGAAGAAATTGTTCAGCTCTCAAGATCATTTACTGTTCTTTCAGAGGAAGAATTTTCACAACCCACATGGCAGCTTGCAATGATCTGTTACTCCAGTTTCAGGGGACGATACCCTCTTACGGCCTGTGAAAGCAGCAGGCAAGCAAGCGGGAAACAGACATATATCTAGGCCAAAAACAAAAGTCCATACATATAAAATGGAAGTTATTTTTAATGTAAAGAGGGATTACAAACAGGATGCTTAATGATGAATTCTATATAGAACTATATAGAAGAATGATTTAGAGCAATTACTGAGTTACTATTCACTTCTTATATTTATTTGTATTTCTGTGTATGTACATGTGTCTGTGTGTGCATGTGTCACATATGTTCAGGTACCTGAAAAAGCATTGGATCCTCTGACCCTGGAACCATATGTGGTTATCAGTCACTCTATAGGGGTTCTGGATTCGAACCCAGATCCTCTAGAAGAGCATCAATCATTCTTAACTGCTGACCCATTTCTCCAGCCCTTCCCACTCATCTTTTCATACTATAGAATGTCCTCCCTTTTCATTTCCCCATTACTTATCTCTTTCTGTTGGGAAAGTCCTTGCTTGTTTGCTGCAGAGAAGAATCAAGAATGATGAGTAACTTCCAAGGCCACCCACCTGGATGAGCAGGACTTCAGAGATCCTGGCCAATATTTCAAATAGTTTGCTGGACAGTGAAGGGTGTTTCAGGGGTGGCAACCAATACATGATTATTACTACTCGATTTTTATCTGTGCCTTCAACAAGGTCATGACAGAACAGTTGCCAACACAACAAGCCAAGCTGGGGACTGACACTTTGAAAAGCAATAATTTGTAAAGGTTATAAACAATAATCATTTGGTTATTGTTCATGAGCAACCACGATAGTGTCCTTCTTGGAATAGAAGTCTTCCTTCAGACAGAGCACTGTGGTTCTTTCTAAATTAGCCAATCATAAAGGAAATGTCATTTGTCTATAAAATGTGTGCAGTGTTGTGGGGGAGGCCAAGGAACTGCTTTCTTGCTCCACTGACATCTACCACTGCAATAAATAAACAAAGAGCTGCCTGAGTCCATTCTCAGAAGAGCCATTCCTAATCCTTTTAGGGCAGGAGAATGATTTGTGCACAGCAATCTCCTATCGGCAGCTGTTCCTATTTCTCAGAGGATTCCAGTTGCTTCAAGAGGAAATATTTGGAACAGTCCCCTGGAGACTGTTCAGGAACCAGACTGAGTGAGGTCTCAACATGTGGAACAGGAAGATTCAAGATCCTACTGGTGCTCTGGAAGCAATTTTCAAGTGATTGTTCACTTAGAAGGATGTTTATCTTCTCTTTGCAATGAAAGCAGGTTGTGTATGACACAGATGCTCTGACACGTATAGCCACTCTGGCATGGAAGTAGTTACAAGGATGACATTGAGTGACTCCTGTCTTCTGGGGTAGAGTAGAGCCAGGTAGATGCGACTACTCCTGGAATTATGAGCTATGTATATAACATCAGCCTCCAGCCTCTCCGGTTCTGTGACACAGTGACACTTAGGAGTGATCTGTGTATGGTGTGACTGCCATTACAAAAGTAAATACACTTCCCAATAAATGAGAAACAAAGGACTTTTCCTGCTGTGCTCTCACTGACCGGATTAGTTCCCTATTATTACTGTAGCCTTTGAAACTATTGTAGCATCCAAATGTTAAAATAGTTAGCATCCAAATGGTAAAATGGTAAAAATGGTTAAAATGGTTAAAAATCACACTAACATGTACAGACACTACATAACACACACACACACACACACACACACACACACACACACACACACACACACACATACACACACACACCAAAACCAAACAAACTGCTTACTTTTAAATTTTTCTATAGCTCTCTAACATTCTAGCACAGCAGGCTGAAGAACATGTGTTCACTTAGAATGTTTCATGAGGCTCACACTTCCATCTTGAAATTCTCTAAGAATTATGCCATACTCTTCAAATGCTTGTCAACCTCAGAAGCAGACCAACTTTACATACTCTGCAGACAAGTCAAAATATGGGGCTTCCTTCCGAGCCTGGAGGATGGTTGGCACATTTGTAGGAGATTTACCCCCAACTCTGGCCTCCCTGCAAGCTTCCATGAGTGTCCCTTCGAAACCTTGTAAGACCATGACTGTCAAGCCAACAAGCTCAGAAATATGTACTGAAATAAAAATTTTTGCAGACATTTTTTCCCCTGAGCTTTCCAACTCTACTAGATAGAAGGCTCTATCATGCGAGTCAATTTTGTCTTAAAGGCAAATAAAAAGTTATTGGCACCAGAGTTCAAATATCTCATAGAGAGTAAAACTTGAAAAATGGCTAAAATATGTTATTGATTTTCTGTGCAATTTGAAAAGAATGGAACACTTCTTATGTAACTCCTGAAGCAGCACTCATCTTTCAGAATGCTTAGTCCTGGTAAGTAATTTGACTATTTTTTAATTTCCGCAAAGATTTCTTGTAATTATTTGCCTTAAGATCCCCCTTTTCCAGGTTTCAGAAAGAAAGCAACACTCTTCAAAAGATGCATAGACTTACATCCCTTCTCACATATTCGTAAACACACACCACAACAACCAGGGTTGCTGTGGGGCTATTCGGGAGAGGTTTGCCCAACTGATCTACTTCCTTTCTAGGAGTCTGATACAAGACAATCGTCCTGATGCTCTCTGAAGGCATTTGATACTGTATCAGAAAGAATTTCCTTTATCAAATAGGGGCCACAATGCAGCATAAAAATCACATAAACCTGAGTGGGAAGAAAGGGGCCAAGTGTTTGATTTCACCTCCTCAGCAGGTATCTACTAGACTGCAGCCTGGAGGGGTGAAGCCACAATGCTTAAAAATCCTGTGGACAGTTTGCCTCCAGCTGTGCCTACCTAAGCAAACTGAATTGGTTAATAGAAGAAATTACCTGGGGATTCAAGCTCAATCAGCACCCCCATCAAGAAGCAACCTGGAGAACTTGTATTTTACCAAATGAGTCAAACCAAGTACTTTCTCCTTTCAGATTTTAAAGCTGTGTTTTAAAAAAGAAGTGTGGCGATCCATCTTAAGAACTTCAGATCAGGGTTTGCTGTTAACATGTGCACATGCATATGCGCATGCCTGTTTGTGTGTGTGTGTGTGTGTGTGTGTGTGTGTGTGTGTGTGTGTGTGTAAAATGTCTGTGATATGTGTCATGTTTGTAATATGAGTAAGTGTGATATGTGTGGTGTATTCATGTGTGGTGTGTGACCACATGTGTCTGGCATGTGTGATGTATGACTATGCATATATGTGGGGTGTGTGTGTGTGTGTGTGTGTGTGTGTGTGTGTAATATATGTATTTGTGATATATGTGATGTGTGTATATATCTTGAATATGTGTGGTATGTGTATGTATGACTTTGCATAAGTATAGTATGTGTCTATGTGTGTAATGTATATGCATGTGTAATATGTGTATTTGTGGTGTGTGCAATTTGTGTAGTATGTGACTGCATGTACATGGTATGAATGAGTATGGTAGGTGTGTTGTGTGTGGAATAACTGTATGTATGTGGTATCTGTGTGGTGCATGTACATGTATGAGTAGTATGTACATGTAGTGTATTATGACTATACATGTATATGGTGTGCATATGTGCATGTAGGTAACTGTGTATATGTGGTGTATGTGTGTATGGGTATGTGTATGGGTGTGTGTGTATGTGTGTGTGTGTGTGTAAATGGGGGGGATGCATGTATGTGGTGTGTGTGTGTACCTGTCTGTCTGTTAGGAGGAACAGAACCCTAGTCAGAAGGCCTCAAGTTGTAGCAACTGTTAGAAAATCACCAACAATGCTCAGTGGATGCAAATTTCAAGCTGTGGACCCATGATAATTAGTTCTAAATATCAGCTTAACACAACATAGAATTGCCTAGGAAGAGCGTGCTAGTAAGGTGTTGTCTCTCAATCACATTGGCCTGTGGACATGTCTATTGTGGTGTCTTGATTGTTAATCAATGTGGGAAGCCCCAGAATGTAAGTGAATATGGCAGGAAACGAATATAAATGCTGTTGTTAACTCCTTGAATGGGCAAGTTTTGCAATGCCATGAACAAAACCCATCTCTTTCGGTTACTAGTGACTTGCAGGTTATCAGAAAAGAAATAGATGGTGCTGTGGACTTTTGGGGGCAACATTGTCACAAGCATCCCATCACTTGTCCAAGTGACAGTCTCCTTATGTAAACACCTTGGTGCAGTGCACTTTTAGAAATCACATTGACATTAATGGATAACATTTAGTCTGGTAAAATGAAATGGATTCTAATTTATTTAACCAAAGTATGCCTCAAATCAGGGCAAATGGCCATTTTCATGAATTAAAAATGAAAATGTCATTAAAATGTTATTTAAGGCAATACTATGAATTGATACTTAATACCTTTCTAGTTCAATTAAAATCAAATAAAAACCAATTGGTCTGATGTACATGGTGGCACATGTCTTTAATCCAGCAGTTGGGAGTCGAGGCAAGCAGCAGATCCCTGCAAGTATGAAGTCTGTCTAGTTGTATAGCAAACAGCCAGCAAGACTGTTATATAATAAAACATAGTCTCCAGACCAGGAAAAGGAAATAGAAAAGAAAAAGAAGAAAAATTTAAAAGATAGAAAAAAAGAAAAGAAAAAAGGAAGGAAGGGAGGGAGGGAGGGAGGAAGGAAGGAAGGAAGGAAGGAAAAAAGAAAGAAAGAAAGAAAGAAAGAAAGAAAGAAAGAAAGAAAGAAAGAAAGAAAGAAAGAAAGAAAGAATGAAAGTGTCAACTGCTCTAATTTAAATTCTCTTTAATTTTTCACCAATATTTTGGAAATGCTTCTTCATTCCCTTTGGTTTTGTCCCCTCCCACCATTTCAGTTGTATTTCTGTTTAAGTTTGTGTAACAGTAATGAGGAAGAAAATAATGTCCTTCTTCCTTTTAGCAAGCACACACATTTTTCTCTGTATCCAGGATAGTTTTTGATAGGTACACTAGTGAAGCAGACATTGAAGTTAGCATGTATGTGAGATGGGTGAATGGAAAGAGAGAATAGATTTCATTTCTTTGCACAGATTTTAGGATGCTATTACCTCAGTTTTAAATTTACTTTGCAACATTTCCTTTGGCAAAGGAATAAATCACACCCAAAGTCCACATGAGTTATCTTAAGCTCACAATGCTTTTTTGTAGAAAAATACTACACATCTGGCCTTACAAAATATGTTCACATAGCATATTACATTCATAATATATTCACTGAACTCAATTATAGGGTCAAACAGCAAAAACCATGGATTTACAAAAAAAAGTTAGAAGACAATAATTTTGAATGGAAAGCATCCTCAAATTGTTTAAAGAAAAACAACTATATAAAAACATGTGAAGTTAATGAAATAGGATACTGGAGTTGATCACTCTCTGGTAAGGGAGAGCATTTGTCCTTACAGTATTATGTCAAAGTACGGAATAAGGACACCCCTAATTATCTCTTATTATCATCAGTCATGGGTAATGTTGAATTTAACTTATAAGTAAAATAGGGAAGGAATGAAGTGCTTCACCTCACTAGAGTAGTTATGGTAATTCAACCATCCAAATCACTCTGTTATTGGTACATTACTTTACAACATCTTTTGATAAATTATGATTTCTAAATCAACCCAAGATCCATGAGAGTAGGTAACTCATTATACCTCAGTGCTTAGCAGAGCAAGTACATAGCTGCTCACAAATAATGTTTGAATGAACAGATGAATCATTGAACTTAAAAGAATCAAAGGAAAGGAGGGATGCCTAAAAAAATACAAGATTGTATGAGATTAAATGCCTTCTACAGCATATAATGATTGCTCTATTGGACAAAGTAAAGGGAGAGTTGTAGCACAAGATGGATATATTTTAAAAAATCAAGAATAATGTCAGATGGTAAGAAATTCATTAGAGGAGGTCCAAGTTAGGTATTGCCAACTATGGCTTGGGTGCTTTTTGAAAATAAGGACTGGGCTGCATCAACTTTAGGATAAGTGAGTGCTGGATGCTCAGCTCTATAAAGCAGCATGGGCGTTATCCTCTTCCCAATGATGGAGGGAATGTCACAGCAAAGCAGGACAGATACATTAGAAGAGCTAGAGAATGGTCAGGATCACTGTGAAGCAGTCTTCTACATATGATGTGGCCAGTGTAATTATGAACACGTAGCATCTGTGACTACCTGAAAGTGACCTGTATATACACAGATGTGAACATACACCACACATACATGAAAGTAGGAGAGGATTAATTGAAAAAAAAAGAGGAGCCTGGAGTATTCAGAAGAAGATAAGAGAGGTGAATATTGTCACAATGAGTTAATATAATAATAATATATTCACTGAACTGAATTATAGGGACAAACACCAAAAACCATGAATTTACAAAAAAAATGTTAGAAAACAATAATTTTGAATGGAAAGCATCCTCAAATTGTTTAAAGAAAAATACATACCTGTGTGAAACAACCAAAAAAATGTAAAGGTTAGTTAAATGGCATGTTCAATAAAAGGGTGTGATGTGCCCATATATTTGCTGGTATAAGACATATCTATAACATGCAGTACAAGGGTTGGTGGAGAATCTAGAAAAAAACCAGTGCTTTAGAATTACCACCTCCTGCATTCCCATAAAGCTGCAGTGGCCTATATCCTTCAACCACTAAAGGTTCTACCATCTCCCAAGTCCACACCAGAAGCAAGGGACTCAGCCTGTGGGGGATTCTTCACATTTAATCTGCAACACACAATGTAGCATGATTTTATCTGGTCCCAAAAATAATGTTAAAGTCATCTGTGCTTGATTTAGTACTTCAAGGGAAGGACATTCTTCCACCTTCCTGAATAACCATCTAGTTATCAAAATACCTTTTAAATAAAACCATAATTCAGTGTTTTCAGAGTTAACAGTACAAGAGGCAACACTTCAGATGACATACTGAACAAATCTTCATAAACATAGAGATAAACTCAATGAGATGAACCGATCTGGGTAGAACATGAGAGAGAAAGAACTTATCACTGAGAGAAGCCTTGTAAGTACATAGAAAGTTGGGAATATATGTATTCCTGAGTTATATATATATACATATATTATATACATGAATTATGAATATATATATATGAATTATGAATATATACATATATATTCATGCATTTTCTTCAAATGACACTTTGAATCATAATTTGTCAGTTGCATAGAGTAAGAAGTGATGATTGTGAATGGCCATCTAGATATTAGCTTGGAATTGCCAGAGCAGAGTGTGACAAGACTTACTGAAGAGGCTTAAGACATGGAGAGGTTTAGAAAGATGGTTCAGTGCTTCAGATCTCTTGCTCCCAGATAATCTACCTCAGTTTTGAGCTTTCCTGTCAGGGCAGGACACTTACAACTGCCTCCATCTCCAAGGAATTTGATGTCCTGTGGCACATATACAAATATGTACATGTACATGTAAATAAAAATAAATCTGAAGTAGAAATTTCTGCTTTCTTAACAACTCAGTTATATTATATAATATTTTTCTAGAAATTGTTTTGCAAAAAAGCATGTAATATTTTACTGAAAACAGACACTTGAGAAGACGTGTGATGTTTAGAAAGAATATATAGAATTCCGCGTACAGAGTGACAGGATACACTTGCATTGCTGTGCTGTGTAATGCTTCGCTGGACTTCAATGGTCTTTGCTGGTCTTCGTTGGTGTTTGTTGGTCTTCACTTTGTAGACAGAAAGGCACCAAAGAACTTCTCATGGTATTCTGGCGGATCTGGCTGCTTCTTATGACTTGTGCTTTTATCTATCTATCTATCTATCTATCTATCTATCTATCTACTTATTTGCTGATTATGCCACCACTACTGATTTGGATTTATTGTTTGGTGTTTGCTATTAAACTGGATTGCTGGTATCCTGACAACAAAGGCTGGAATTGCCTCAAGAAACTATTTCTAAACAGGTTCACAAAACCCTTTCATATTAACCTTTTCCCCCTCCCTCTGATCAATGGGTTAGAAAAGAAGATGATGTGTTCAAGAATCCTAAATAAAGTAGGTTTTGAAAAAAATCTAAGCCTACATAAATTTTAAAGCTTTTTCAGTGGAATATTTCTGGAGTGTAAGTGTGATCCCAGGAGCACATGAAGGCCAGAGAGCCAGGACCAATGGAAAGGAAAGTTTGTACAGCCAAGTTGATGACTGCCTCTTGCAGCAAGACGAATCCAGAAGCCATGTGGAACAATTATCTGCCTACCCTGTCTGTGGCAGAGAGTCATGCATATTGCTAAACACTCCCAAGTCTTATTCACTGAAGATTTCTCAGTGTCCAAACTCCTACATATCTAGGTTTCCACTTATATGGACAGCTCAATGAACCCTTGGTGAGGAGTGAGCTACAAGAGTGGATCAGGGCTCAGTAGTATTAGTATAGCTGGCAAGAATCCAGATGAGCAAGTTGTTTGGTGGTCTAAAGGGAGAGATAAGGCCCATGGGAGGTGGAGTGGGATTTCAGAAGTATGATAAAGCAGGTGACATGAGTATATATTTCTGGCTTTTCAGTTAGTGCTCTATCCTATGTTGTTAGCAAGTCTTACAGAGACCTTTCATGCTTTCTTCCCTTGTCTACTATTCTACTATTCTATTTAATATATTTATCCACTACACTAGGATTTGTACAGGGTACTGTGGGTGGAAATTTAAGTATTATAAATCTTTTTGTTTCATTCATTAAGTTCATCCATTAAGTTATCAATGGTGTGACCACAATATCACAGGTACATAGTAGATTATGTTATAAAGAAATAGATGTTTTTTCTAATATCAACAAGTATTATACCAAAGAGTGTCCCACTGAATAAACCATTCCACACTCTTGCAGAGTCATGGCCCATTTCTGCCCTGGGAGTAGAGACTATTTACTTTACTACCTACACTCTGCCTGAAGGCAGGAGGTAGAGAGTTAGACAGATTTCTGCACTTATGCGTAAAGCGCCTCTGAGGCATAAGAAAGTCTTTGGAGGGCTGGACTCCTACCACATCCTTGCTTCTTCAGTTACCTGGCCAGCTTCCCAGGAAGGAGGTGGAAGATGGCCTGTCCTGCTGCCAACACCAACTCCCTGTGCATCCCAGGAGCCATCCAGCCACCAGCTGACTCTCCTAGTCTTTCCACAGAAGCACTAGAATGGGGAATGCTTGAATCATTAAATTCTTTGATGCAATACTAGCAACCTTGGGTCAGTCACAAGGAATACACCAAACCAGGAGAATATTTATATGGCAATAAATTTTAATGCCCTAAGAAAGTGTTTGAATAAAAGTAAAATCAGAATAAAATTATGCAAAGGACATAATTGGAGAGCAGGTAACTTTTCTTCTGGCCTTTCTGACTGTGAAGCCCTGGACAGCATCATGCTTCTGGCCTGGAATTAGTTGATGTATGGCTAGCTGTCATTATCCCTTAGTATTTCCATTAAAAGCTCAAGGCAAGTAAGCAGAGCATGCAGAGCGCTTTATGGGGCAGTCAAGGCGGTGCAGGGCTGCAGAAGGCTTTCAAGGGGAACCTCCCACCAACTGAAAGTGGAGGGCTTTTCAGATCCTTTAGGCCCCAGGCTTGGGAGAGGAAGGCAAATTCTAGTAACTCTTCAAAGGGTGTGACTGAGCACAAAGACTTTTAGGAGAAACATACTCTGCTCCCAAAAGAGAAATTCAGGAATCAAGAAAAGGAGCAAATTTATCTATACAGCATGTCTGCAGAAGCATCTCTTTTGGAGTTACTGCACAGTCCCAGAGTTCCAGAGAAGCTGCCTGGGAGAGGGCACCCTTGGAACCCCCCTGGGGTGAAAGCCTGCTTTACACAGATGTGATTTGCTGTGCAGTGGAGGGGGGCGGGGTGGAGGCTGGCGCTGGCCCCGGTTTACCAGGGCTGGCAGTAGTTGGAATGTTTCAGAGCTCACAGGCAAAGAACATAGGCTGAAGGGTAGCTTTACTGAAGCAGTGTGGGTGGGATGGGGTGGGGTGAGGTGCTATGAATCCTCAGACTTGTGAGGATGATCCAGAAGTAAAAGGACCTAGATAGAGGGCCCGCTGGTTGGTATTGCTAATCACCTGGCTCCCCTGAGACTGTTCTCTCATTCCTGCTCTGAATGTCTTCACATCCCACGGTATTTCAGATTGGATGGGGGTGATGAGTCATGTTACTTTTTAGTCTGATTCTCTCCCACACAAAGGTGATCCCAATAATCTGAAAATGCGTGGGAAAGAAATACGAGTCCTATGTGGGCAGCAGGAAGTACAGCGTTTGATAGCCGTGCCCACTGTGCTTCAAAGTAGCCTGAGGAGCTTGGGTAAAACCATGTTGGTCTCATTGTGCCTTGGTTTCCTCATCTGGTCCAGAGAAGTCTAGTGCACTCTAGGCAGCAGGCTGAAAAGCAGAACAGAGCAGAGCAGAGCAGATTGAGTGTGGTGTGTGCATGCTCTCTGAAAACGTCAGTCTGACTTTGGTGCGTTCTTCCAGCCAAGCTAGAGGTGGAGGATGCCTAGGCTCTAAAATTAGTCCAGCTTCCAGGCGAGGCGCCCTGAGCGTCCTCCTGCTGGCCGCCAGGTCTCCCTGCCCCCCATCCCCCTCCCCTTCTCTTCGTGTGGCGTTCGGAGATCTCTGGTCATCCCCCACCCCCATCCCCCGGAGGACGTGGCTCTGCGGGAGGGAGGAGAATACAGCGAAGCTAGGGGTTTGGCCGTGCGGCGGCCGCCGCCGCGATAGAGAACCCGGTAGGGCTCCACCACCAGCAGTAGCGGTGCAAGCTGACTAGAGCAGACGCGAGAACCGCTCCCCCCGGCAGGCTGCGCTGTGATCTGGGCTGCGCGTTGGGACCTCGCTCCCGGGTTCCCCACCCCTCCCGCCGCCATCCTCCTCCGACTCCCCTCCTCCGCCGCCAACCCGCAGCAGTGGCGGCGTCCTGAGCGCCTAGCGCCTCCGCTCGCCGCCCTAGCCTCAGCCGGGAGCACGCGGCGAGCACTGCGGCGGAGGCGGCGGGGTGGCTAGCTCGCCACTAGACTTGAAAGGAAGACCACGGAGGACTCGTCGGGTGCAGGGGAGCATCGCTGACCAAGGCAAGGGTGCGTGAGGATTTTTAGCATGCTTATTTGGGTGCATGGTGCACCGGCTGGGATGCACCTTTCTCAGAACAGCCTCAGCAACCTGGTTACAGAGAGGCTGTGAAGGGTGCTCCGGAAAGCTAAAGCTCTCAGAGAGAGTGGGGGGAAACTTTTCACCTTGTAAAGTTCCTGCCTGGGCGCTGCCTGGAGCTGTGGTCATTACCGCTACCAGCTGAAACCCAGGGAGACAGCCCTGCGGCAGGAGCCAGGAAATGGCACCGGAGTTGGTTAAGTTTAGGGCTAGCAATAAGAGGAGGGAGGTCTTTCGGGTCTGTGCATGCAGCTCTGGATGCTCACTGAGCTTTGGCCGTTGGCTGCAGGTGGATGAGATCAGGCGGCGATTCCGCTGGGTAGCTGGCGCTTGCAGCACTCAGTAGGAAGAGGGGCAGATGCCAATGGATGCACTTGCAGGACCCAGAGACGGAAGTTGGGTGCATGCTAGAGGAGGCTATGAGCGGAGCAAAGAGCCCAGCCTCCACTTCTACAGCGCAGGAAGGGTAGCCTAGAATGTTCGCCTGCCCCTGCATACTAGGTCTGAGTCTTGTCGGGTTGTGAAAGGTTCTAAATGACAGCGGACTTTGAACTGGTGCGACAGTTTAGCCGAGAAGCCAGGAAAGGATTTTTGTTGTTTTGACGGGAGATGGACCCGACTGCTTTGGGAGAACGCATGATTTTTGGCGGGCGTCAGGACGGACCGTGCTATTTGAAAAGAGAATAGCGCTAGTCTGACCATCCCAGGGATGCTGAACAGCCCTTGCAGCTCCTGGTGGGCACGTTGAGGGCGCACTGTTCGCCGCCCCGAGTCCTTTCCGGAAGGTGTGGAAAAGAAACCATTGGCTCACCGGAGTGCAGTTGTGGATCTTAGGGAGCTGGCTGGAGGTGACAGAGGGGGACTGGACAGATTTCGCGTGGCGCTTGGTGAGCGAGCGGACTTGACCAGCTGGGGTCGCTGAGCTAAAATGCATCGGGCCGGGTTGGAGAAAGGTGGCGAGCCCGGGTCTTTTTGGCAGTATAATGCGGTCACTGTTTCTCCCCCAGCAGACTCTTGTCCCGTGTGTTTTCGGAAATGTTTAAACATTGTCCAAGATTAGACTTTGCGGAAAGCAACTTATGTTGCTGTCCTCTGCCCCGCTCCTGGGAGCTGTGGTGCGCTCGGAGAGGGTGAGATGCAGAGGGCCGGGTGTTGCCGGACGCGCTAAAGGCACATCTCTGGCTCTTGCTGCCAGAGGAAAGGGGGCGCTCCTAGATGTGCGTGATGGTGATAACACCCACCTTGAGGTACAAGCTCGGCAGTGAGAGTACAATGAGATTCAATCTCCACATCAGAGTACCCATAAATGAACGTGAAGGTAGACTACACAGGCAGTGAAGATGCGGAGGTGGCTGGGAGTCACCCAGAAGCAAGAAGCTCTGGAATGTGGAACTGAGGGCAGCCAGTGGCTCGAGTCTCCCTGAAGGAGACTCACTTCGCCTTCGCTTGCTCTCGGGACCTGGATATTGGTGGGGTATTCCAGAATCCTCGGCACAGCGGTTGGAGTGAGGGACACTGGGCTAGACTGAGGATGGGAGAGTCCTTTCTCTGCCTTCGTCTCTTCCCCGCCCCCAGACTTTGGCGCGTTTACTTCCAAGTTGGATCCCACTTCCATTGACAAGTGTCAGACAAACCGCGCCAAGCACCCGCTCAGCCAGATGGGGGAGGGCTCGGGGCGGGAGCCTTGAGCCCACCGGGATCGGCTCCGGAATGGCTCTTCGGAGTGCTTTCCTAGCTTTTAGGCCTTGATGTTTAAAAGGTCTATAAAAGAAAACTGCAAAGCCCATAGCACTCGTGTGCACTCGCCTACCAGCCTTTTATCCTCCTTTCCATCGACACATTCATTTTCTGGCCCCACGCTTGCATTTTCAAAAGCTAGTTTGGGCAATGGGGGGAGGGGCGGGAAGCTGGCCGCCAGTCCACCTCTGTGGCTTTGAGCTCTGGGCTTTGTTGCCAGGATTTGATTGCGCCCGGGCCGAGTTTTAAAAAAAAATGTAGAAAGACAAAACAGGCCAGACACACTGCAGGTGAAGCTGCCTTGATTTGGGCCATGGAAAGGGAGAACTGCCATCCAGGAATTGAGGACCCAGAGGCCAGCATCCCAGAGAGCATAGATAGGCTCTCTTGCTGCTGCAAGAGCCCAACTCCGGGTTACCAAATGCTTGAGTGGGGGCGGGGATGGGAAGTGGAGGAGGGAGTTCAGTCTGAGGTGGAGATTGAATCTCATCAGAAAGGAAAGGAGGAGGTGGGAGAAAGAGAGAGAGGAGAAGAGATGGAGAAATAAAAATAAGCGATCCTAAAATGTGCAGATCATTGACAGCTTCTTCCCTCCACACCGAGCCTCTGCCTTTTTTTTCCATTATTATTAAAAATTGAACAATTGTACATGGAGAATTAAAAAGTAAATTTAAAAAGCATGCAAGGTAAACAAGGCACCAAAAGACAAAGAGTTTTTCAAATGTATAATAACTTCTCCTTGATATGACTTTAATGTAGTAGGGTTGGTGTGTGATATGAGTTCAATTGTCTTTTTTTCTTAGCATTGGATAGGGAGTCAAGTTGCTTTCGAGAAATAAAGCAAATAATTAAAACCAGTTAGATCAGGAGTCCCCATTGTTGTCTCTGGAAACTGGACAATGAATGGTGTTGCGTTTCTATGCCCTGTGCACCGGGAGGAGAAAGTTCCCAGGACTGTCCATGTTATAACATCTTCATATCTGAGCCACACAAAACTCCGCGTGAGAGACAGCTGGCTGTGAGATCAGAGATTGCTGAGCTGCTGAGCTGGCTCCTGCTCTCCTCACTGCAGGCTTTTCACAGCCAGTGTTTGTTGACCAGTGACTGGCTTTTCAGTCTTGCCTCCACCAGCTCTCGGCTTCTCTCAATTTTTATTTATTCTGGTTTCTGGCGGAGACATTTTGGGATTTTTTTAAGTACTCAGGACCCAGTCAGTCTGTTAAGTAGCAATTATATTAGTGCTGAGCTACTAAGGAATAAAACGAATAGCAACAAACGGGGATGTGAGTGGGGTGCCCCCTGACCTGGGGGTTGTGCGGGGATTTTGCTAGCTCACAGCTGTTTGTAAAGCAAGGGTTCTTACTGCTCACATAAGAACAGTTGAAGGTCTATTATCATCCCTGCATTCTTCCCATTCTCTTAATCTAGAGAGCAAGTTATGTCAAATAGAAAGAAATAGGCAACCACCATTCCAGAGGATTATTCAAACATAACCCACAAATTACCGACCAACAACCTGGTGTCTGCTTTTCTTGGAGTTAGGACAGGTGTTTCTCTGTGCCTTGGATTTGTCCAGGCCAGTGATGGAAAGAGGGGAAGCATACTAGTGGGGATGTACAGTATTTCCCTCGGTGTCACCTCCAGTGTTGTCCTGCTGCAAGAACATTGAGTAAAATTCATCTCCTGGGCACAGTCAGGGCTGCTCCTTTACATTGAGTTTTCTCATTGCAAAAGTGGTATTGGTGAACCCTGTCTTTTCTGACTGAAGATACACTAGGATTGGAAAGAGAGTGTAAAATAAAGGTACCTTCAGATGTGTGTAGTCCCAGCACTCAGGCTATGGAGGCAATATCAGAAACTGAAGATTACTCTAGAGTCCAAAGTAAGTTACAGGATACTAGTCCAGCCTGACAATCATAAAACCCAACCTGATCTCAAAAAGTGGGGAGCTAATAAACTCCAGGGGAAAGACGAGTTTCCTGACCAGTGTCTCCTTGCGGAGAAGTCTACAGATGTTCATATGCTTATCAACACTGAACGGAGGAACATGGATAGCTCAGTTGCTTACTAAGAACACGTCTAGAATTTTATCTACCTGTAATTTCTTCCTTTTCCTTCCTTTTATTTTTTTTCCTTACTGTTCATTATCCATTTCTCCAAATTGTGAGAGCTGGGGAAATGAAGACCCACAATGTGACACTCTTCTTGGACAGACTGGAGATGAAAACTTTCTCTTTGGGTGGACTCATTTGACTGCACTGGTATTTCAAGCCCAGCAATTTCTCTGAGTATCTTCTCATCTTAGAAGTTTTCTCCCCACTGACTCCTTTCTCTGTTCTTCTCCAAGAATATCTTTAGAGAAGTTGGTTCTTACAAACACTCATCTTAATGCCATAGATTGAATCTACTGAGAAGACATTGAGAACTTGCTTGTGGCTTGAACTCTTCTGGTTTAGCTTCTGACTGTCAGGTACTCATAAAGTAACAAATGATTCATTAAAGCAATTATGTATTTAGATGGAATTTCCAAGTTAGTGTCAGTTTCAGCCTCTTCCACCATAGGAGTTCTCCCCACCCCCAACTCAGCTACAAGGGCAGAAGTTTGAGAATGGATTTCCTCCTGTGATTCTGGAAAACAGAGGAAAGGAAGACTTGACCTTAGAACACATTGGTCAATCTCATGAGCAAAGTGTTCTCTCCCTGTCAGTGTGCCGAGGTTGTTATGCAGTGATACAGAAATCTTGGAAGATTTCTGGAGAGGACCAAGGATAGTCTTCCCTCAGACACTCCCTCCTGAAGATGATGCCTTCTTGGGCACAGAAGCTATACAAGGGACATGGATAGGTCTTAAGACTGATTTTGATGTCTCAAATTATGCAAAGCTATGAAGACTCTAAGGCCATTAGCCTTTTTCTTCCTTTTTCTTACAAGTTAACTTCACTCGCATTAGTTTCTACCTAATCTCTCACTGTTTCTTGTATCACTTGAACACTCTTTCTTTTGTCTTATAAGAAGACCCTGTTATGTGGCCAGGAAATCACTTAGAGTCATCCTTGCTTCAAACTGGGGATCTTCCTTTATCTCCCAAATGCTAGAATTAAAGGCTTGTACTACCATGCCTACAATCCACTTATTTTACATCATTTTCAGTCATATTTACTGAAACTTCCTCTGTCTTATAAGATTCAAAGACTAGCTAGCTAGACTCACTGCGTTGGATCTTTGTTTATTTTCCTGTTGCTGTGATAAAAACTTAGTGAAAAGCAATTTCAAGGAGAAAGTGTTTACCAAGTTCAGAGTTGCAGGCTACAATCCAGTTCTAGTTCAAGTGGCAGGAGACAGGGACAAATTGGTCAGCTTATATCTGTATCAAGAGACAGTGAGCAATGGATACTTATGCTCAACTGCCTCTTTCATTCTCATTCATCCTAAGACACAGATCATGAAATGTTGCTGCCCACATCCAGGATTGATCATTCAATCTCACTTAACCCAATTAAGAAATTCCCTCACATGTACGCCCACCATCTAAAATCATCTTGCTAATCCCTCACTGAGCTCCTTCCTATGTGATCCAGATCCTGTCGTGCTGACCACTAAAACCATTCTTCATAGCTTTGAATGCTTATTGTTCCAATGGAAGGCAGGATACAGCCATGTGCCCACTCTGGAAATCAAAACATATTTGCAGTTATTAACTAGATAAAAAGAGTGACAATGAGCAGGAACCTTGAGTAAGAGTGGGGGAGGCTAGGACGTGCTATAAACTTTAGCAGGGGTATAAAGAGAGCATAGTTAAATTCCATAGTATTCTTTCTCAACAAATTGATTCTTTCATAATTACATACACACACACACACACACACACACACACACACACACACACACACAAACACACACACACATATTTGGAGAGAGAGAAGGGAGAGAGAGAGAGAGAGAGAGAGAGAGAGAGAGAGAGCTGGCTGGGTTTTTTGGTTTTTTGGTGAGTGTGTGTGTGTGTGTGTGTGTGTGTGTGTGTGTGTGTGTGTACTTGACACAAACTAGAGCCATCAGAGAGAAAAGAGGCTCAGTTGAAGAACTCTCTCCTCCATGAGATTCAGCTATACGGCATTTTGATCATTGGCCTACTATGGGAGGCCATCCCTGGGCTGGTCGTCCTGGGATCTGTAACAATGTAGGCTGAGCAAGCGATGTGAAGCAGGCCTGTAAGCAGCATCCTTCTATGGCCTCTGCATCAGCTCCTGCTTCCTGGTTCCAGCTCTGCTTGAGTTCCTGTCCTGACTTCCTCCAGTGACTGACTATAAACTGGAGGTGTAAATCAAATAAACCCTTTCCTCTACAACTTGCTTTTGCTTTTTGGTCATGATGTTTTATGGTGATACTCTACACACACACACACACACACACACACACACACACAGAGAGAGAGAGAGTCCCCACCATTATCCCTTTCATTAGTTTTAAGGAAGTCTGAATATATAATAGTCACTGGACAGACTACACAGGATGCTAGAATATTACTTGATATTCTATGATGGATTCCAGATTTCACTCAACCCTTTCTCCATTATTCTCTTGTGGTTGTCCACACTGACAAGATAAAAGGGAACTCTGGGGATTTTGAATGTGTCTTGAAGCCTTGAAACAAGAGCATGCGGTGTATTCTGAGTTCCTACCTCTCTATAACTGAGTCTTAGCCACAGACATAGAATTCGTGATGGCACGGAGAATTTTGAAGGTGTTCTATACTTTTCAATTTAGTTTTGTTGCTTACATTTCAGCTGAAAGGCCAAAACAAAGCTAAAAAGCCTATTGGATGCCAACTGATCCAGATTCCAGAATGTGAGAGGGGCTCTCTATGATAGCTAATACTGGTGATATTTAAAGGAGATGTGCATAGCATCTCTACTCATATGTTTTTTTTTTCTTCTTTCATTTTTCTTTGTTTCTATCTTCTGTGATTCTAGAAATAAGTGCACATGTTAAAGTAAGCATAACCATAGAGATATAAGTCAAAAGAGACGGGCGTGGTGGCGCACGCCTTTAATCCCAGCACTCGGGAGGCAGAGGCAGGAGGATTTCTGAGTTCGAAGCCAGCCTGGTCTACAAAGTGAGTTCCAGGACAGCCAGGGCTATACAGAGAAACCTTGTCTCGAAAAACAAAAACAAACAAACAAACAAACAAACAAACAAACAAAGAATAAATGTATCTTAAGGATGGCCACGAAATTATAGCCCAAAGATTGGGAAAAATGGTACTCTTCTCAACAGCATGTGAGGTCCAGAAAAGTCTGGAGCAGCTTCATGCTTTGAGATATAACCCGATTATCACAATGACTAAATATCACTGAATATTACTTAACACTTACAAGCATATTAAATCCTGACAGATGGCAGGCATTACATTGGGGGAAAGTGTGATTAATGACAGTGTAAATGTCAGGTTTCTTTGTTTTGGTTATTGTTGTTTTGTTTAATTTTGTTTTGTTTTGTTTGTTTGTTCTGGTTTTTTATTTTTGCTTTGTTTTTTTGTTGTTTGTTTTTTTTTTTTGTTTTGTAAACATGAGCTTTTGGAGAGGTTTTTTTTTTTTTTTTTTATAAGTATAATGAAGCTCTCTTGGTAGAAGCTTCTTGAGACATTTTGGAGGGCTAGAACATCTATTGCAGGTGATATTTAAGTATATGTGTATAAGTAATATCTTGGATTTCTGATATCTACTTTTAGGTGTACTCTGAGTGTCTGTGCTTGGCCATTAGTGGAAGCTGAAGGATAGTAGTGACTGATATAATAAACTAAAATTCAAGACAAGTGCCAACATGTCTTTAGCCTAGCCTGGCTGTGGAGAACCTCACACCAAAGAAATGAACCCATGAAAATGGCCCAGATGAACACGACTGTTGTTTGGCTAGAATGGTAAAGAGTGTGGGGTATGACTGTTTCCCATCCTTAAAGTAATGATATTTCATAATAGTCTCATATGAATTCAGAAGTGTGTGATATCACCATTAGGAACATAGTGCCACTCTCAGAGGACTGCAAAGGTACTTCAGACTGTCAATAAAATAAAAACTATGTCTAGAATTGACTATAATTAAAGAATGTTGAAGAATGGTATCCACATTGAGATACTGTATACAATGGTTTAATTAGTGAACAAAGATTGGGGTTTATTGACAGGAAGACTTTCCTGAGGCATATTGCACTCAGGGAAAGTTCATCGTCTTTTGGATATTCTCAGCTGTTACAATTTAACCATTTGCCACGTTGTGTTTATGACTTCAGCATTGTGCTTTCTCTGTCCTTGCCTATCCCCCTCTTCCTCCTTTTCTTCCTTTTTTTCCTTTTTATTTTTCATCTTCTTCTTTCCGCTTCATCTTTAACTTTGCAACAGTTCTAAATGATGCTCCTTCTCATCTCAATGGCTTCTCCCATACAGTAAGCATAAATGTCTCTTAACACTTTGTCCTCTAATATGGGTCTCTAAGCAACTTTAGTGCATCTAAGGGGGGACTCGGTCTGCAGAGCAAAGCAAAGCAAAAGCATTGGTAGAATTTTTGTTCCAGCAATTCAGAAGTAATTTATTGTAATACTTTCATATCTGTGATGAAAGACTTTGTGTTATCTTTATTTGATGGCATCATTTATATTCAGGTTTACATTTTTCTGTATCGTTAATGATTGTTGGTTGATGGTTTAGTGGTTCAAATCCCTTTTATTGTTGGCAAGAAAATCTTTCCAATCCTATAAGAGATTGGGAAATTCATTTTCTTTTATCTTTGTGGGGCATATTTCTTTTTGAAATGCCTCTGATGATTCAAAGTACTTAATCATGTTGCAGTTATTGAAGGGAAAGCCTGGGAATTCTGGTAACAAGTGAGAAAAGGAGAAGGTAGAGGACCTTAAACATAGAGGACTTCAGTGGCTGCTTACAATCTACAAAGCTGATGTCCTCTGTACTGTGACATTACTGTAAACACCTAATTATTAAACAGTTTTCAGTTGATCTTCCCATGTATATCCTTTAACTTGGAATTATTTAAAAAGCAACTCAGCATTCCATCTGTCTTGTAGATCTTGCAGATCATCTCCAGCCTGGATGAACTAAGAGCACATCACACTGTTAGTCAGGCTGGTGGTGTGTGCTGGCTCTTCACACGCACAGCCTTGTTGGGGAAAGTGTGTTTAGAGTGCATCTGTTATCTGGGATTAATAACTTTGCCTGGTATATTGAACTAATGTGCTACACAGTTCTTCAAAAATTATATTTCTCTTTTATGATATTTATCAATTAGGAAAAAGGTTCACATCTGTGTGTGAACCTACTCAGGAAGATGCGGTATTGAATTAACACTGGTTTGTAATGCACTAGATTTTTACAAGGAAGCAGGAAAGCCTTAGATTCACATTCAGGAGAGATTACCTCAACGTGGGTAAGGAAATTGGGCAATGTAGACATTTGAATCAAACATGTAAGGTAACATCTCTTAGAAGGCCTTGAATTATCCCAGTGATTAAGTCTCCCAGTTTGGAAGAGTAGATTGTGTGCATCTAATTACTTGGATTAATCACATTATTCCCAAACTGTGTGCAGCAGTGTACACATTAGGTACAATTTAAACTCTGTATATTTTCGTTAAATAGTAGAATTAATAACATATTACACCTTTTCTCTAAATGGGGAATGAGAGAGGGGGAAACGTTGGTATTTATGAGATTCTCTTCCTTCTCAGCACTCATCAGTTGGTTATTATCATAATCAATGTGAATAAGCCTCGATTGCTTTTATACAATAGCTATGTTATGAAACGTTGAGCATACATCACATTTTCTCAAAGCAAATCATATTTTAAATGTATTCAATTAGGGAAACCTCACAGTCTGCAAAACTACTTCTTAAAGTAAAGAATATTTTGTCTCACAATCATCCATCTGCTTCTTAATTTTAAATTGTAGACATTGGGTTTCTTAAAGAGAAGCAAATGTGTAAGCCTTGTGGAAATATATTTTCCTTGAAATATGTGATATTTGGAAACCATTTGACCTTTATCTTTCATACTGTTTCCAGGAAAAGCATCAAAGTGGAGGGCAATTGGCAAGAACAAGGCAAACAGATCTTTATGAATTTAAGGCCAGCCTTGTCTATGAAGGGAGTTCCAGGCTAGTAAAGAATACCTAGCAAGAGTGCCCCAAAAGATAAAATATTCACCTGGTTTGTAGGGATACTGAGAAAAATGATAAAGTTTAAGACTATCTGGACAGTGATGCCAGGATGATTTAACCTAGGATTAAAGCTCTGACTTTGTCAGGATGCTTATGAAGACATGAAGTAAGATTGATCCTCATCCTGGTCTGTGAAGTTTCCTTATTGATCTTTTTGAGTTCTTGTGCTTTCCTTTTCCCTAATTCTTCCCTGGTTGCTTCTTGATCAGGTTGTCCCTTCCCAGGCCTCATGGTGGCTGGTTGGAGGCCTGTGCCTTCCAGAGGGTCTAGTTGTGCCTTGTCTTCAGGTCCACCCCCACGTCTTTGCATGACTGGCTAATCCCTGTGCCCTCAGGAACGTGCTGTCTATAACTCCCATTCTGTGTTCCTATGTCTCTCCACTCAGGCCCCAATTACACACTATAAAAGGTGAATATTCATGATCTGAAGCATTGGTTACTTCAGGTTTGGGATTTACATAATTTTTAATTTTGTACATGGAATAAAGTTTTATGGACTGGAGTTTTCCACTTGTGGTGTGATATCAGCACTCAGTGATGAAGACTTTGAAGAATATCAGCCTTCCAGATTACATGCACTCAACATTTTTATTACAATAGCTCTTTATCATGAGTCTCACAGTGACATGGCAATGTGGTTTCCTCCATGTATGCAGCACCCTTTCCAGGATCAGTGGCATATCTCCAGTCTTTGGTGTCATACTTATTGATACTAGACCTTGTCGATTTTTAGTATTTAAAATTGAATGATTGTTTATATCCAATCTGGCAATCATTTTGACTTTCACTACTGAACATATATGGTCAGGTATTAAAGTTTATTCCTGTAAGGTGTTAGTATGTCCTGTTTTGTGCAGAATAGGTATTTGAAGTCCACATTTTGAAACTGGAAGAAAAGCATATATATACCCAGATCTTGTTGACTGATCAGTTGTTGACTGACATATGTTTCTCTGAATGTTCTCACTCAATGTGGTGAAGGCAACCAAGGAGGCAGGTTGGTGTGACTGTGTCTGGCCACTTTTCAAGAGCACTACATTGTTTGCAAGACTATCCCAGTACAAGAATTATCTACCTTACAGTGTGCTCTTCCTGGAGTTTGGTGTTCAAAAGTTAAAACAGGAATACTTCTCAGAGGCAAGCTGGCCCTCTATGTCAAGAACACAAACACATAGTCATAGTCAAGAAAGTTACTACAACAATCCCTGGAGGCTTTTTAAATTAGTGTTTGAACATTGCAACACTTGTAAATGCCATGGCATACCTGTTATCAATAGGTACTGTCCATAAAGGGTTAAGGCATTTCAGTGCATTTCAGTGCACACTGAGAATTTATAACTGTTTCTGACATTGTGGGCAAGAGAACCTGGCTTTAGGGGGGACTGTACAGTGTTTGTGTATCACTAACCTCACATTCATGTAATTGAAATCAGCAGTGCCACGGCAGTTAGTAAGAGAATCAACTAAAATTCACATCACATTAATTTAAAATCTATTCTTTTAAAAAATTATACTGCGATCTAGGGATAATCTGAGGACCAGGACATTCAAATCAGCATAAGAACAGGCATGTGTCTTGGGAAGGTTGTATTATACAAAATGTTCAATAACTGATTTTTGAATGAATGGAAATTGAGAAAGATTGTCTTTCAGATACTTTGCCATTCTTTGAGCTTAACAAACAAAATCTCATTAACATCAACTCCATGAGCGCATGAGAAATGGGCAATGCTCTTAATTTCTTTTTAAGTGACTTGTGTTTACCGAGAATTGGCTTGAAGGTTTATCCAGCATAATACATGACAATACATTTTGGTAAGTTTAGATTCCTGAGTCTTGCCATTTAGCATTCGCTGACAACTCAGTGTTAAAACTGTAGACAGAGAGAAAGACATGTGTTCTTTCTGGGAGATTTACTGAAATGAGAAAATGGAGTTAGACTCTGATACACTCCTGTGCCTCTTGGGTTGGTTTAATTGTCGAGCATGTGTTTTTCCAGCTATACTCTGTACGTGTCCATAAGCAGATGAGAGTGAGAGAGGGCACACACGGGCTGGTAGAGGCAAGTGCCAGTCCCACTTTTCCCTATTAACTCACAAGGCCTGCTGCTGCCCAGCAGGCATTACAGATACTTAATTGTGTGCTAGGTAAGCCTGGCACCATTCCAGTATCCTGCTGGAGCAAGAATTATACTAATCAGCTGGGATATACCGCATGTATTGATTAGAGTTGGATTTTGTTATGCAAAAGAAAAAGAAAATCCTTATAAAAAGTGGGAAAGTAATGGAGAGTAATTAAAAAGGCAGAGAGTTAATTTACAGGTCTTTCCTTGAAAGGGCATTTGAGCCTCTGCCTCCATGCTGATTTCTGGGCAGGCTGTCCTGGTCTGAATGCTGAGTCTAAATGGTATGATCAATGCTATCTCTCAACTGGAAGACTATATGGGCGGACTGCATCAATGGCTCAGTGGGGACTGAGATCCAAGAGTTACTTCTTGATGGCTTTGCTGGTGGAAGTACTCCCTTTTCTTGGTTTATGACATTTTATTTTTCTGTGTCTTGCTCTGCTCATTATTAGTGTCTCTGATCAGAACTGCATCCCAGTAGGCACTGGTAAGGTAGAGTTGATTGCTGCATACTTTCCCGAAACTTTGCATTGCTCTTCCCATTGCTCAACAGGCATTGTGATAATTAAAGCGGGACACTGGAAAATTATAGCCATGGATAATATATTTACTTTATTTGTTCCCTCCTGAGCCCCCCTTTGATAGTTCTTATCAGAAAATAGACCCCCAGTGCATATTTGTGAAATGGATTAATGAATGGTTCTGGGATAATTCAGATTTTGGTGATGTTTAGGGGGCATTCAAGAATTTTTCTCTGAGATATTAAATGGCGACTGTAAAAATGGGAAATCCAGGGGTGGCTTATGCTTTACTGTTTCTGGTCTGGCTTTTCCCAGATACATGTTGTTATCTTCACTGTGCAGAAGACAATAGTATAGGTAGGGACAGATGTAATGTTACACCTTTTCCCCTTCCAACACAAAGTCCTCATTCTTTCTCTCAGCATCTGAGCTAAAACTGAAAGTTAGACCACAGACACATGATAACATTTGTGTTGAAATATAATATAGAAAATAAATAAGATTCAAATTTCCAATGGTTCTCTTACCATTGTATTGTATATGCACTGCTTAAAGCCAGGTTCTCAGGACCACAATAGTCAGAGCAAGTTAAGCAGGCCTCTCAGTATGGACTGAAATGTCCCTTACAGTGCTTCTCAAAGTATGGTTTGTAACCCCTGTCTGATATCCTAGTACATCAGTTATTTACATTACAATTCATAATGATAGCAAAGTTACAGTTATGAAGTAGCAACAAAATAATTATAAGGTCAGGGGTGACCACAACATGAAGAGTTGTATTAAGGACCACAGCACATATGTGGAGAGTAACTTAGTGTAACAATGGTTATACCCAAGATAATCTTTGAGAGCTGAGCATTCTTCTTTAGAAGAAAATGATAATTTTATAGTCTTTGTGTAGAGAGAATGGTACTTTAATTTTCTTATCTAATATTCAGTTTCATGTCCATTGCTTTTGAGTAAAACTGATACATCTTCTGTCTTGAGAGAGACCTTTGGTATTTCAGCTAAGAAGCTAGTGATAACAATCTGGTTGGAGGTACTGAGGAAGACTGCATGGTGATTTAATGTGACCGTGACCTCTCAGGGCTAGGGAAGTATTGTGGAGATCTGGGTCCAGGAAGGCTGCACAGGCACACTGTGCTTTCATCCTAAGGATCACAAGGGGCCATTTCATCTCACCAGCTTTAACATGAGATGCTTGAGACAGGGAAGATTCAACTAAAGAATCTTGAACAGTAGAAAAATTTGAAATGCCCTGCTTGTCAGCTGGCCCTCAGTTTCTAGGAAACTACGGAAAGGGGGTTCTTTGCAATATTGCTTACAGTGACTCAAGACTTCTGTACATTACATCTGTACTGTTTGCACTGGTATTTGCATTTATGAATATCAACTAATGTTGACAAGAGCCTTCTGTGTATATTTCCCAGTCCACATCCTAAAGCCCTCTAGGTTCATGTTATTTCAATCTCTGCTTTATAGACACACAGGGAGAGCTGGGCAAAGTCTGAGTTCTTTGCTGAGCTTTGGCTTTGAGGCATAGGAATTGTAGATTTTGTGACTGCCTGATGAGTGTGGTATGGAAGATGACCTGGTTTTTAAAAGTTGGAGTCAGGATTCTAACCTAGGTCTTCTGAACTGTGGTTCTATGGGATCCTCAGCTTGATTACAGTGATAGAAACCCAGGAGAAACAGAAGCTGTGTCTAGACCACATACACATTTGGGGTATGAATGCATGTCAAGCATGGTATAAATTGTAGGGATAGAAATATTTCCCCAGCATTCCCAGGGTTATTGAAACCAAACTCAGAAATAGGAATCATTAATTTTTTTCAGACTTTTACATGAATGTGTGGTCTTCCAAAACAAAGATCCTAAAACCCAGGGAAAGTTCTGCCTGCCTGCCTGCCTGCCTGCCTGCCTGCCTGTCTCTCTCTGTCTCTGTACCTTTCTCCCTCTCCCTATGTATCTCCCTCTCCCTCTCCTTCAACCTTTCCTTGTTCCTCTTCTTCCTAACTTAGAGCTGATTAAGAATGTACAGCTCTGTGGATTTGTGGTCTCATGGTAGAAGACTGAGCCAGGGATACCCATAGAGGTCTATTTCTTCAGATTCTTCATAACCAGACTCTCTATGTTTCTTTCTTTTATGAGGTAGTATGCCTATAAAATGAGAGTCTTCTCCCGATTATGTAGGTCAGAAAAACCCTTATGGCTAAGTCCTACAGAGGGAGGTGGAGAACTTAGACTTATATTGCTGAGTTTTGAGGCTACCTTTGATGATGAAGATATGAAGCTTTCATAAATACCTTGGGAAAGAGGGATCTTAATTTCTATGACCTACTTGGGGACAATAGGAAATTAGAGACAGTAGGAACTTAGAGACTTTCCCTACAAAGACCTTCCCAAAGCCTTCAAGTCCAAGTTCATTTCCAGGCTTTCTGTTCTGAGCTCCAATCATTTTCTACAATTGAGTGTACAGTCAGGTAATCTGTCAGCACACTCAGTTCCCTGGGGAGTCACAGTACAGATGTTCTCTTCTGAATATGGCTTTGCCCTTCCAGGTAACATGACTACACAACAGGAAGCAGATGTTAAAGAGGCCCTAATGCACATGGTATCCCCTGTACGTAAGGAAATTTATCACCTGACTTTAGAACCATGTCTAAAAATGAGTCGTGGGTTCCCAGTGCCTTTCTTTAGGTTCCTTGTTACTGACTATTTTGTATAAAAAGATGAAAATCTGCTGTGTTTTGTTTTGTTTTTGTTTATAGAGTCTCAGATGAATATAAATTAAAAAAATAGAAGATAAAAATGTAAAAAAATTGTATTAGCTTGATTAGGAGTCTTATTTGCATAAAAGAGTCTTTGAAAACAATTACCCTCTGGCTTTAGACCTGCTTTTTCTGACTTTCCTCTTATCTGGTCCAAGGTCATTACTAAAAGGCTCCTGTTTCATGGGAGAGGACTTACTGAAATATTAATCTCATTGCCTGAAGTAGATTCATAATGTCTGGTGAATAATTCGAGGTCCTATCAAAATCACTCACCTTTCGAAGGGTGACACAGGGATTTGAGGACTTTTACTTGACATAGTGACAGAAAAGAATAAACACTCATATATTCTCTAGCAAAATAACCTTATCTGGGTAGGTTGCTTGTCCAAGACATTATGAAGCAGAATAAGTGTTTTTTCCTTTTAATTGCACTTTGAATTTGATGCCTACAACCTGGAGAGAAGTGAACTTGTGCCATTTTAAGCTTGGAAACATGTTTGTTTGTTTGTTTGCTTGCTTGCTTGTTTACTAAGAACACACAGAGCTTGAGTATTTTGTTGAATGCCTTTGCCATTTGTCACTGCCTGTACAATGCTGCTGTTCCTTGTCCCTTTCATCATGTTAGCTGTGTGAATTGACAAACAGTGGCATTCTTCAACAGTAGGGGTAAAAGTCTCCACTCTCCCTTGTTAGTATTTAAGGATAATAATACTTGCAAGCACAGTCCTTAGAATAAAGCAGACAAAACAAAAACAAACCCTGAAAGTGATGGAAAGCTTCTACATGATTATACAAAACAGCCTCAGGCTGGATATGCTGAAAGTGAGCTTGGCTCTGCTTATTGACATATTGGCTTGTCTGTTTGTGAGCAGACATGCATTATCCTTGGCAACTTACCTGGAAACATCCTTAAAATTTTGCGTTGTCCTTCCTTTCAGTTGCTCAAGTTCACAGAATGACTGAGTCTGGGCAAATGGTTCTGCAGTCCATTTTACACATGGCTCCCCAGACCTACTGCTGGAATCATTTTGTCTTTACTTTGGAAGGCTGTTTTGCTTAAAGTCACAACAAAATGAAGCAGGGTTAGAGACAGACAGCATTGCTTTGTGGCATCTCATTGCTATGCAAATGAGATTCAAGGAGGTCATCCCTTTAGCAGTTGCTCTGGCCCTGGTGACTACTTGATATTCCTTGGCCAAACTTCCTAGGCATTCATTACTGAGCAATCCTGGGCATTTAACTCTTTGCTGGCTTTACGCTAGCAGTGAGAGTGCATTTCACAGTGCTTTGATGCCTACCCCACCCCCACCCCAGGAACCTCCTCTCAATGTACTTGTGTAGAAAATGGAGAGTCCACACTTGATGCAATTGTTTGTGCTTGGCAAAGGTAGGATTGCTGAAGTTCACTTGTAAAGTTTCTTTTACTTTATCAAGTACTTTAATCATTTAATTATATAATGTAACTCTTGATTGGTATTTTATTCATTCACATCTGCAAAGTGTTCTCACGGATATTTTTTGTAGAACAATATATACCTATGCTGCTAAAAGTACCTGAATTACTTAAATTACATTCTCTGAAATTCAAATTTGATTTCACTTGAATTGACAGGACCTTTAATTGTAGAAAGACACCAACATCCGATGTTAGTTCAGTAAGAACTGATGGATTGCAGTGAGTTCAGGTTGTTGATGGGGCTTATCTGCTTGCTTGCTTAGTTATAGTATTAGTTGATCAGTGTTTGCATTCACTCAAATAATAGGTAGCTTTGGCTTAGTTGCTCATTTCTCTTCATGATGCTAAGCATTGAACCTAGGCCCTTGTGCATGAGAGGGGAACATTTGACCACTGAGCCGTACTGCCAGCTCCAATGGGGCATTGCTTTAGGTGGTCTATCTGCTTTCTTTTGTGATCCAGGTTGAAAGCACTTTGCCAAGCTTGAAAAGCTGCCCAGTTTGAGGGGGTAACAGTTAGCATTATTGCAATAGTAAATTTCATTTGCACACATGCAGACACAAAGATGTCTAGATTTTAGCTTGCACACACATTGTACCCAGAGTAAAACATGACTTGTATTTGCTATGAAACTTTCGGAACCATAATGAAGAACACTGAGTGAACAACATCTCCCCCACATTAAGAAAAGGGAAACGTGATAATACACAATTCTAGCACCAGGATTTAACAGACTCTTCACGGATTAGAAAGGCAGCTCTGGATTACGTATTGAAATATATTTTTTAAATTTCTTTAGGATGCTATGCATGGCTTTTATATATCTTATTGAAAGTATCTTATCTAAGTGTCTGCTGGAGGTGAAGGATTACTCAGACAGCTGTTAAAGACAGATTATCTTGAATTCTGCTGAGAGGGGCATTACTCCACAGTTTTAAATGAAGGGCATTAGAAAATGACTAGCGATTAAAGAAGTGGAACCATATTTAAATAGCTATATAATTGTAATCTTTGAAGTAAAAGTTTAAAAGCACCATTTAGTCTGGCTCCCCAACTGTACCCAGCTTTTTACTAACTCACATATATCACTCATATAAAACTATCTTACATAATCTGCTTGCTAGGATCTAGAGGGTCAAGAAGATAAAGCAATTGCTCTCAAGATATCAAGTCAAGGGGAATAAGATAAAGCCTAGAGATAATGATCAAGAACTAGGACTGCAGGACACTTCACACCAGACCTGGGGAAGGTGGGTGCAACCCTGTCTCAGTAGGGAAAAAGTACTTGGAAAGTAAAGCTTGGTAGGTATTGACATATCTAGAATGACTCCCAGTCTTAGAAGGCCAAGGTGGGATGATGACTTTGATGGAGTCTAGCCTACAAAATGAAGCTCTGCCCCAAAGCCAACCCCACAAATGAACAAATAAAAACAAATGAATTAGCAAGTAAAGTGCTGGCCTTTGCAAGCAAGAAGACCAGAATTCAGGGCCAGAACTCAGATTAAAGAACTAGGGATCATGGTACATTCTTGTAATGTCAAAATAGGTGGGCTCTGATGGATCACAGGAATTGGCTCGGAACGTAAGGAATGGTTCAGAAGGAAGATGGCATTGCTCTGTGTGGACACCGAGCTGGGGAAAGGAGGAGATGGGAGCACAGTTTCTAGTTTGCACAAACTAGAAAAAATTAAATGTTATTTGGGGGATTTTTGTTGTTATTGTTGTTTTCTTATCATGGCTAAGTCTTTTCCTTTCGAGCAGTGGCTGCCAATCTCCCTAATGTTATGGCCTTTTAATACAGTTTTTTAAAAGCATTTTACTAAAATTTGTTACTGTTATTAATCAGAATGTATATAGCTGATGTGTATGATATCTAGTATGTGATCCATGTGAAAGAGTTATTCAACTCCGTCCCACAAAGAGGTCATGACCCCCATATGCAGAGCAATTGTTCTGAAGAAACCTTAGAAGTTATTTTACAGAAACAAATTCAGTATATAAATTATATGTATAGGAGTTAAATTTGTAAGACAATATGAAAAGATTATAATCTGAGAATACTTCTCTAGTCAAGCTGCAGTTTTCCCTGACACTGGCAGTCATCTCTTTCCTGTGGTCCTCCTCTGCCTCATCTTTGATGTTGACACAGGGGTATTGGACTAGAGTCCACCCACACTGCTTAAATGAGAATAGAAAAAGTTGAGACAAAACTGAGAGTCCATGGTAGATAAAAGGATAAAGTATGCTTTCCACATTTCTCTAGTCTTCTTTCCATCTTCACAAATAACTTCATTGAATGTGTTTGGGCTTAGTGAATTATAACAGTCACAGGTTTTCTTTTGGGGCTCTGAGGATAAGCTCTAAAATTGAGTTTGCATGGAACTAGGTGGAAATGTTCTTTGCAGAAGGCTTGATAGAAAAACTCCTTGCTTTCTGTTTCAGGAAATTGTCCTTTTCCTAAATAGAAAGCTTCACTTGGCCTATAGTTGTAGAAGCTGACTGCTTTGTTTCAAAGAGCTCTGGTGAGCATGGTGTCTTATGCTCTCTATTGTTGTGGATGTTAGCAAATACAACGTAAAAGTTTCTTCCTGGGCCCATATTCTACTAATGGGGTAAAACACTACCAGATGGGCTGTGGTGGGGAGCTGCATCAGTGGCTTGAACTGAACTTCAGATCCTGATTTCAAACCATGAAATATTCACTGTAAGTCATTTTGGAGACAGCAGAACCGATCTTTATTAAAATTCCCTAAAATAGAAAGCCTCACCTATGTGACTACTCACTGTGTTCAGGATACAGGGAGACTCTGCTCCCCTCCCAGCTCTTTCCCTAAGCAGGCTCAGCTGAAAAGTTTCCTTCCCTCTGAGCACTCCCCACTCCTAAAGAGTTAGGATCACCTCTTTCTGAGAGAGTTGGCTGTCTCTCTCTTAATTACAAATTTGTGTACATGTCTATGTGTGTGGTATCTACAGAGCCAGAAGAGGGCATCACATCGCATGCTTGTGCTTTTTTGTCAAGCTGACACAGACTAGAGTCATCTTGGAAAAAACAAGCACAGTTGATCTATCTGCATCTTATTAGCCCGATTGGCCTGTATGGATGGCCTCTGTGTAGATCATGTCTTATGCCATATAAGGCCTTCTGAGTGACTGAATCAAAGCCTGGTAGAAATGTTTAGTTGTTAATTAAAAACACTAATTAGCTGCACAGCAGTTGAGTTTGACTTCTGAATCAGCACCAAGTGTCTTCACTTGGGCCTCTGCAGATGGTTCAGAAGTCTCCCAATGTAGAGTGTACCAGTTACCTGCAAGCTTTGCTGAAATGGTGATCCTCAGAGTCTCACTCCTTAATCTCTGATGTAATAGGTTTAAGGGAGAGCTTAAAGAGTGGTTCTCAGGGATCTGATTAACATGAATGCTGCTGCACTGGGCTTGCTTTTTGGGTGCCATGTTAAGGACTATAGAGGAGATGTGGCATAGGTTTTGTAAAGGTCCAGAGAGAACACACAGGCTTTGTTGAACATGCTGTCTTTATAACTTTTATAACTTTGCCTAACTTGAAAGCAGCCATTGATGAATACAGAAATAAAGGCTTATGGCTATGTTTCAATAAAAATTTATTGCAATTGACCTGTTTGGGCAGCAAATTTTGCAACATCTGCCTGATACTAAAATATGGCCCTTGCGGATAAGGGTCTGGAAAAATCCAAGATTAATAAGAGTACAGAAGGGTAATTTGGGTGACAATGGGAGAGCCAGGGGTAGATGACACTAGGCAGCTCAGTCTCCTATCACATGGTACTGACAGACACAGGAGTAGGGGAGGCTGAAGAAGACCATTGAGTCTGGCAGATAGATCAGTACCATTTACTGAACAGTCTCAGTTAATTGGTGGGAAGGGATGTATTCCAGAAGAAGAGGCCATAACAAAAGGCAGAAGCAGCAAGTTTTGAATATTCTTCCATAAAGTTGGCAGTGAAGGTAAGGAAGGAGTGGGTCAAAGCCTAAGGGCAAAGTTGGCCCAGGAAGGAAAGCAAGCATGTTTGTAGGGAGGAGGAAGGATGGGAGGAAACACAAGCATGTTGCCTCCTTTGCAAATGGTGTCCCAGGATCGCTGCAGCCTGTGCTGAAAAGAAAGAACTGAAAGATACAAAGAAGAAATGAACAGTGCTTTCCAGGATCAGGACTGAGATGGGCTAGGAAATCTGCAAGTCCTCTGTTGATGTGAGAACTGTGTGCTGAATGCAACAAGGCCAGAGCTTGTGGGGATTACTCCAACAGGAATATAAAGGACTGGAAAGGAGAAGGCAAAATAAAGGAGAGCTCAGCTGACCATGAGAAGGTGGGGCTGACTGAAGAAGTCTGTGGGGCAAGATAGAGAGCCCATGGAAACGGATCCACTTGCACAGTGAGCACAGATATAGATAAAACTTTGCACTGGCACCGAGCAGAGAGCAGATGAAGAAGTGGTGGAGCCTCCAGGAGAGGAGCTCTCTGGGAAGTCAGGGTACAAGGCATAGCAGTGTAGGAGATTTCAGGACTCTGATCCATCGTTGCATTTCCTGGCCACCATGAAACAAGCAGGTAAGGTGCTGTAGTCACTACCATAATGCACTGCTTCTCCACAGACCCAAAGTATTCAAACAACAGGTCAGCTCCTAATTCTCTTGAACTGTGAGCCAATATCATTCATTTCTCCTCACAAGCTGATTAATTGCCATTGTCCCTTCAAAGTAGCAGAATGCTGCGCCTAACTATAGATTTTCCTCAGAAGCTCTTAGGGATGGGGATGGGTTAGAACTTGTTTATTAGAACATGTATCACGCTGTTCCAGGGAACTTTTCCTGAACCCATGCCAACCTAGGAATTGTAGAAAAGAAAGCTGAGGCTTTACTCAGAATAGTTGGTTGTCAGAAAATGAGGGTGAGGGACAGAGCATGACCTGATGCAGCATACATATGATGAGAATAGAAAGGGAACACAGACCAGTGCATTGTCAGAGGCTGGGGCATTACAGCTCTTGACAAAGGTGAAGAACACATCCATAAGGAAGGGGAAGTTAGAGATGTTTGAAGAAGGATTAGAATGAAGTGATGGGTGTTGGGCTTTCTTGGTGGTTTCAGAGATGTGGTAGTTATAAAGAATAAATAAAGCCTAGCTGTAGATCTGGGCTTCTGAAATAGAGTTCAGGTGAGCATACTGTGTGTAAGGTCAACCTTGAAGCTACTTAGAAAGATCTCAGGAGTCAAGGTTACTCCTGCCTCAGCAGGTCTGCCTTCCCCAGTCTCACTCCATCTTCTCTTTGTGTTTCAGTGGGACTCTGACTCTTTATTGCTTTTTGTTCTTCCACCCCTACACGACAGGGTTACATTGCTTTTGTGACTGTTTAAGTAATTTACAATGTATTTACACTCTCCCATTTTTTTCGATCTGGCAGAAAATAAAGAAAATGTTCAGACAAGTGAGACTGTGTCAACGTTTGTGACTTAAATTCTGGGACAATCATTTTCAAACCCAATGGCAAAAAAAAAAAAATTTCTAACTTCCTCTAGGAGGGAGAAAGAATGAAGTAGAAAGGGAGAGACATGGAAAGGAGAGAGAAAGAGAGAAGGACAGACAAGGGGTGAGAGGGAGGGAGGAAGGGGGGTGAAAGGGGGAAAAGGGAAAGTAGAGAGAGTAGGAGGGAAGGAGAAGGGGTGAGAGGAAAGGGAGGGGAGGGAGGGAGGTTGGGAGTCAGGGAGACAGGAAAAGAGCAGGAGGGAGACAGAGAGGAGGGAGACAAAGGGAGATCGCAAACCTCCTCTATGAGAGAACAAGATTTCTCTATGTATGAGAGAAAGATAGCTGCCAAGAGAGAGGGAATCCCTTCTAGGAGAGAGTGGTGTTTCTCTGTAGAAAAGAAAGCAAGCCCCCTCTCTCTCTTTAGAGAGAGCCTCTCCTACAGAAGGCAGCAAGCCTCCTCTCTCTCTTTAGAGAGAGCCTCTCCTACAGAAGGCAGCAAGCCTCC